>VXBR01008021.1:218903-267189 GCA_013400215.1 Cisticola juncidis
TAAATATTTTTCCACCTCAAAACAGTACTCTTATGGAACAAGGGTGTAATCAACCGTTACATTTCCTCTGCCTGGTTAAACATTGGAAACAGAAGGTCTTGGAAACACACTGAGATTTGGTAGCATTGTCAACTGCTTGTATCTGCTATGCATGCTTGTAGACTTTCTCATCCCATAGAATAACTCGTGGCATGCCACTATCAATCAAAATTAACAAGTCTAAATTCAGTGTTATTACACACAACAAATATTGACATTGTAATTACACCGAGACTGAAAAAAGCTTCATATAAAGCAAAGTCAATATTTATGTAATTAGGTCAATACATATATAATTCAGAAGGTAAACTCTACTGCTGCATTAGAAAGAAGCTCAGCTCTACTGAGCTGATATATTGATTTTACAGTCTGAGTTTCTGCATCAGTATTCATTGTTTAGGTGCTTCTTTCCGTTCTGTATCATTAGGAAAGATGAATAAAGGAGTGAACTTTTTATTTATTATTCAAAATGACTGTAACAAAGTATAAATATTTTAGTCATGGTGTTATCTTCTTTGTTAAGCTGGTTTAACAGAAGCTGCAGAGGACAGTCACTCTGAAAATGGACAATTTCTTTGAGGGTGCTTGCATTAAAACTATTCTTTTCTCTAAAAGCAGCTTGAAAGCTGCTTTTCGTGAACTTCTGGTCTATGTATTTAAATATCCTTCCTGCAGCCTTGGAAAAAAAAGCATTAAGGGAAGATTCAGCTAAAGTCAAACATGCTGTCTGAAAAAAAACTGCTGGGTGTTTTCTTAAAAAAACCTACTAGAATGAATTAATCTTCTCTGATGCTATACTAAGCAGTGTACCCTGCTACTTTGTGTGGATTTATCAGTCCTATTCTCTTCCCTGGAATTTTTCAAAATTAGCTGTATCAGTACAATGCAAGTGGACATACAAGGAGAAGTCAGTGACACAACAGATACTGAGAAGGAGAGAATACAACTTCTCCTGACCATGTATTTTCAGTAACCTGTGTGGAAAAACATCAGTCAACCAATGCTTCACTGAAAGCATTTTGAGTGGATCATCACTACCACTATATATCAAGGGCTTTTTTTCAGGGAAGGTTTTCAAGTAAAGTAAAAGCAAAAAAAAAAAAAATTGTTTTCATAATTTCTTCAGAGTTTTAGTGAGGTCTTTTCATATTTAAAAAGACTAATTTCAGCAGACAATGAAAAATTCATCACTCGCCTACTCAACAAAGCAGTTCATCAAGTACTATAGGTAGCACAGCAAGTATAACAAAGTAGATTTTTCCAGCGTATTCACAGATATGCTATCAGAGTAGTGAAAGATTGGGCCTTTTGCAAAACATAAATTATAAAATGTAATGAATATAAAAATGAAAAATATTCTTAGATCTTGCAGTTGAAGAAATAACCAGCTTCCACTGAATGTGTTTTGAATCTGAAGACAATTTGACTAGATAATAATCAATGACTGGACAATCAGGTGTAATTTCTAGTGAAAATTTAATTTACAATACTATGGAAAACAGAGATTTCTTTTGATGGGATTTTTTTTTCTTTTCTTTCCACCCTCAAATGAAAACTGCAGACTTTGGAAGTTCCCATGAAAGCAGTGTTATAAAAAAAATGATCAAACCTACCTGCTTATTTTCCTTTGATCAATCAAAATGCCATAAATCATTATGTATAATCTCTGATCTTAAATGAATACACTGTTAGGATTGTAGTGCAATCATACAACAAGCCTGTCACCTATTTAGCCCCATAAGTCTATACCACACTTTGACTTTATTGAAATAAGAAGTCCAAAAATATGTATAAATATCATCTGGTGAAAAAAATCTCTGAAAAGAAAAACACTCCTTTTAAATAGCCTGTTTGAACAAATTAGTGCTATGTTGCTGTAGTTTTTTAGGTAGTTCTAATAAATATAACTATAGATTTAATTCCTGCACCTAGGCTATCCCTTTTTCCTTTAAATTGGTAGATTCTGTTGTCTGTTATGGATCAGGATTTAAATATATATGACACCTGTCATATATCATAATCTGTAACATAAGTGATCCTTTCCTGTAAATGAATTTGACTTTCATAGTTCACAACATACTTGCAGTGAGAGAAATCCAACTATTTTTAGCAGAAAGACCAGAAATAAAACAAACTTTTTTGGTTTTAGCCTCCTCACATGTCTGAAGCTGGAATTATGTTACAGAAAAGGCATTTAAATTTCCCAAGTATTTCAAATTATCTCTAATAAATGTCTAGTTTAGTAATAGAATCATACTAGAACTAATATTTTGACTGGAAAAATGGTAAAATTCAGAAGTCTCATCTGGGATTCAGAGGGATTTTTTTTCTGATGAAATTTATAATTTCAGCAGAGCAGAAGATAAATAGCTTGGGAATTAAAATCCAAATACCATGTTTGCACAAGTCTACATAAAGTAAAGCTGACAGGTATCACAGACATGTCCCCAGCATCAGCTCTGAAACTGTGTAAATAGCTGCAATTTAAAGTATTTTCCTGCACTGGTTTAGAAAAAAAAATCAGAAGAAGAATTT
Organism: Cisticola juncidis; assembly: GCA_013400215.1. Taxonomy (NCBI): domain Eukaryota; kingdom Metazoa; phylum Chordata; class Aves; order Passeriformes; family Cisticolidae; genus Cisticola; species Cisticola juncidis. Next base: position 221,478 of record VXBR01008021.1, read on the forward strand.
CTGCAAACATTGGGATAATATTACAGCATCTTATTATTGTATAACAGCTGCAGAGCATTTCTAAAGCTTTTTAACATGTTCTAAACATATTTAAACACGTGAGAGGCAATGTTACTGCCAGCTTTGAGAGCTGACCTGTCATGTTCTCCAGAATACCTACAGCAACAAGAGTATTTCCTTCCAATATTCAGCAATAATCTTTAGCCTTGATTTGAAAAGTCAAATCTACAGTCATGGGAGGTTTTCTTTTGATAGTGAAGTTTTCTACTGAAGTTGTCAAAATATTACAAAAGTGGGCCATGACTTTGGAGCAGTAGATGCTTGCCCAGCAAGGGTCATGTTGGGACTGTAAGAATTTTAAAGGTTTTAAGTGGAACATCCTCTGACAATGGGCTACTTTGAAACCAAACCAGATGATGTTAATGTGAGAATAATCTAACCCTAACAACCCTCCTGTGTTATCTTCTGTCTGCTGAGCAACACAGAACTATCACAGGTTTTCAAGGAAAGCTGGACGTGCCAAATGAGCTTCTGTCAACATGACCTTGGACACCCACAGAAGATTTAGAGAAGAGGAAGAAGTGCATTTCTCTTTGTGCAAAATTCTTATGATATTCTGGAAGATTCAAAATAGGGCATTTATGGAATCAGATTTTCTATGAGCCTCAGATATGAGGAAAAATTGTTTTTAATGAATGGGATAGTGTTTTAGATGGGAAAATTTTAATATTCCTTTTGAAAGACAGCACAGTGAAGTTTTAGGCAAAATTCTTCCTAGAAGAAAAATAATTATTTAAATAATATGTGATAGAAATTTCAGGATTTTTTTAAAGGATAAACTGTGGAGTAAAACACTGATAACTAGATGAAGTTCTGTTCCTAAATTTATGAGAAGGATCATGAGGAAGCATTAATTGATTTAAAAAAAAAGAAAAAAAGGAGAAAAACAAGCATTTATTTTGCATTAGCTTGCATTTTCATTTCACAAATTAAAATGACATATTAGTTCCCCCAAAATTTTTTTTTGATTGGTCAACATTTTGCCCTCTGGAATTTTTAAAGCTTTTAATGGGTGTCTCCTTTCTTCCTCCTTTTATTTCATGAGAGTTTTTTCACGAGCTTTTATTCCTAACTACCCACTATCATGACAATGTTTCAAAACATAGCCATGCTAACTAAATCACAGAGCTGTGCTTAAATACCTCAGGAATACTATCATTTATAGATAGTGGTTCCTATGAAAACTTCCATCTGCTATTTTAAAAAATATTTATATATATTCCTCTACAGAACAGTAGCTATATGAAAGAAAAAAAACTACTGAGTATATGTCAGAACATTCTCCAGCTAGTCTATTTAAGCCATTAATCTTTAATGTGTCACAAAATACATATGAGTATCCAGTACTTAGAAAGAAAAGCAGAAAAAAAGGACTAGTTCTATTATTGTTATTCAAAGACTCTTCAATGTGAAGTTTATGTGATATTGGCCACAAAGTCCTAATGAGGGGAGGAAAAGATGTGTGAAAACTCTCTCATGAAGGGTACCTGGAAAAGGACTAATTTCTGGAGGCTGCCTTCGTATTCTTATGACTGCATCTATACTTGGAAAACCTAGGGGATGTCCCTAAAGGAAAACATATGCTATATGCCTTTTTTACAGGACACAGAGCAGTGTGTGTATTCACCCTCTTCGGGAAATACTTTTTGATGATTTAATGCAAAATTTTTCCTTTCAATTACACAGTTTAGGTGAAATGGAAAAGAGCAGTATCAGAATAGATGACAGCAGAGATTCTTCTCAGCCTCAACAATTCTGTGATTCTACAAGTGTTAAATGTTTCACAATTCAGCACTAGTCACAAACAATCAAAAAACCCCACTGGATTTCATTAACATATAGTACAGAAGGAATGCACCTATGTTGCATTGCCATTCTGTGACTACATAGTGAGAAATATGAGATATTTCTGCTGAGAATTGAGTCAGGAATCAACCTAGTGAGAAGGGTATCTTTCCTTTATTTTATATGGTTTTCATTTAATCAAGGAGAAATCAACAGGATCCACAAAAGTTCAAGAAATGTTACATTTCCAAGCATTTTTCCAATGAGACTTTGGGGATCTTTATGTTTTAATATTAAATAAGAATTACATTATATAGCATTACACATATATGTTTGTCATACATGAAATCAGCTTACTCAGGTGTATTTCTTAATGCTTCAGACTTGTCCCTCAGTGAAGCTCCATTTGCTACCAGATTCACAACGAAAGAGGATTCAAATTTATTAATTTAGAAAAATAACACCTTTTTCATTATGCAACCTACTGTTACATGAACATACACGTAAGTGTTGCCCCATCAATCCCCTAATAATGGAATCAATGAATTACACAGAAAACAGTCATCACTGATACTGAAATTGCATGATCTAATATCATGTTTATTCCTATCAACTTGTGTCTTTCTGGTAGGTCCAAAGTCTTCATTTGGGTGCAGTCTCATTGCGTCAAAGGTTTGAAAACAAAATTAATGGATTTTGACAAAACAATGATGTCTCTGCTTCACTGTTTGTGTCTAATAGCTGCCTGATGTATTGAGGTGAGAAGAAAATAAATATAGTGAAAAATTAAAATAATCACCCAATTGGGACCTCTAACTTATGACATCCAATGATTAATGTTTGTTTTGGACCATAGGGAAATTGATTATCTTCATAAAGTAGAGTGAATACTTCTTGCAAAGTTTTCTACAGCCTCTTCACCTTATGCAAGAAGAAACCAAACCAAAAGAAACAAAAACCCCAAAATTAAAAGGCAACCCAACAAACTAAAATGTGCTTACATTGTCTCAGTTGTCTGAGATCACTTTTAAATATGAAGGCCAAAGTCCTTAAAATACATCCATTGAAAACAATTCAGTACACTTTTTAAAAAATCATGTATAAGTTCATACTTTGGCAGAGCAAAATTTCATATGTTTGCTATGTTGTTTATACAGCTCAGTTTGTGTCAGAATTGTTAAGCAAGTGTGAGCACTCCCACAAAAGCAGCATAAAGTAGCTTTATATTGATGCTGTAGTGATAAGCTTAAGAAGATAGTAAGAGATGATATGTAAGGGGCTAATAATTACACTTAGTTCTTGGTATCTGTAGAGTCTACATTTACACCTTGGGTTCACTTGGTTAAACTTAAGCTGCCTACAGGCATTTTAGGTGTAGGGAAGAGAGGTATCACATTTGGCATACAGCTGCTTGACCAAAAGCAGCCTGACTCTTATAAAACTCTTTAATTATGTCTTGGACATCTTAGAGCATCTCCAGTGACTTTTGACCCTTCTAATTAGACAACTGAATCAAAGTTACTCACAGCAGCTTGCAGTACCGTGAATGCAGAGAAACAGGGAAATATAGAAGAAGGAGGTGGAATATTCAGATGTAGATATTTGGTCTGAATTTGAGCAGACAAACCCTACACATAGTTACATGACAGGTTCAACACTGAGTGACCAGTGAGTGTTTCCAATATCTCTCCTACCATTATGCTTTATATCTTTGATGGAAAACTAAATGTTGAATCATGCAGCTGTGTCAAATGGATTATCTTTCAGAAATTCTAGGCAGGAAAATAGATAATAAATAATAAAAAAGTGAAATACTGATCAAGTTCATATGTTTTCACCTCTAGTTGTATATTTTCACTTTTGTACCTAAACCCTTGCCTTTAATCAATTTTGGTTTTAGTATCTGGTGTTGAAGGGCAGGATGAAGGGCTGCATACTGCCATGAAAATAGCCAATATCTGCTGTGTGCAAACATTTATGAGAAGCCAGTGCTTCATGAAAGTGTTTCCTGTTAAAGTACAGAAAGCATCACTGCAGGTACATTTGCATAGTTAAATATGTGTCCCAGAAGGAGATCCTTCAGGCAAAGTGCTGTCGAGTGGCTTATGCCTGCTGCGCTCAGGGACAGCAATACCTAGAAGAAACTGCTAAACAAACCTCCTCTACATGGTACAATGCCTTGCATGTCTTCTAAGCCACACACAGAGATCTCCCAGGCTCAGAGATCTAGTTATAATTTTGTTTGTTTGTTTGTTTGTTTTTAATTCAAAGTGTCCGAAATAAATACGAGGGCTGTGCTGCAACCCACCAGATGGTGGTTTTATAACATGAAACTGAAGGAAGGAGTTACAAGCTCTGGGATATGATATCCAGGCAAGGTAAAGTGTTTGAAAAGAAAAAGCCTGCTGTTGAGGGACTCTGCAGGGCAGAGAAACCCAAGCCTTCAGCCATCTGGTTTGTGTTGCCTCTTGGAAGCAGTCAGTCCCTGGAATGAAGTATCCACAGAACCTGAAGTTGATAATTTTCCTTAATGCTCAGCCATGGAGTGAACAAACGTCCATGGGATGTGGGTAAGAAGAACTGAAACCAGGACACAACTCACAAGTTAAGTTACTTGAAAATATAGACACAGGCAGTGAAATCACTTAATATTGGAGTGTTGCTTAGTATCATAGGAAGGTTCTATAATGTGATCTAAAACCTAGCAAATTCTCAGCAAATTCTGAGAAGCAAATTCTCAATGCCTTCATGTCTCACCTCTGCAACTGGCCAGTCTATTCTTTCAGTGAAATGCAGTTATTGAGTTTTCACTGCTGTTCCTATTAAATAGCACATGCAGCCTGTATTAGATCCTAAGGAGAACTCTGAGTACCAAAAAGCTGAACCTGACCTGTATGCCACAAGATGATGTGGAACAGAGAGATCACGCTCACTTAGAAACCAAACCATCTGCATAAATACTGAAGAAATTTTCTGTAATATGTAATAGGTACTTATTTGGAGGAAATAATTTGACCTAAAATCCTCCTTTTTTTGGCATTGTATATTCTAACGATCATTGTAATAATACACAAACCAACACAAATAGCAATTTTAACTGTATGGGGAATATCAAGATGCAAGTAATCTCACAAACAAAGTAATAGTATTAGTGTTATAGGTAGAAACCAATTAAGAAACCTGCCTAATGGTATTAGCTAAGAAAATTCTGCATGGTTAACAGTGTATTAGGAAATGAATCCAACATATCATATTTAACTGTGCATATTTTATGAAATCTGCATGCACAAGAAATAGAGTGTAACCAATGATCTTGCCATAAGTCTGGCAAGTCATTTTAACTAGAGCAGCAGACATTAAGTCTCTAGTCCAGTACTTGAAAGTTTTCTTTCAAAGTTGACAGTAGCATTTGTTTCACATTATACATTAATGAACTCAGTATTTCCATTGAGAAAACAAAGCTTTTATGAGTTAATGTAACACAAACAAATGGTGTCACAAACCAAAGCATTTCCATTTGTTTCACATTCTTAAGAACCAGAAAGTGATAACGTAATTTGTTGAAATAGCTAATATGTACTTTTTAAACTTGTAGGTCAGTTTTAGCATAAATAACATATATGTTAACACTATATTGTTAAAATAGCAAGTCTTAAGTGTCTAAAAGACTTGGGTTTATTTTCTATACAGAAATCACCAATAACTATGAAGCAGAGAGAAGCCAGTAACCTTCATTAGATCTACTCCTATTGCTTTCTTGGGCCATAGTTTCTAAATCCATGTTCATTATAAGACATGTTCATTATAAGTTCAAGGCTCTAGGGTGCTGGAATCAGCATTGCCAATAATGCCTGTTTTAAATGGAGAAATCCATCTTTTCAATCCTTTTCACTACTGAAGGAGTTTTAACCTTGATCATTAACCTATGCAAAGGTTTTGCAATCAATACAAAATTAAAATAAGGCTAAAGTTCCATAAATCAGTCTGTGTAAAAGTAAGCAAATTCTTCATTCTCTGAATTTTCATCTGATTAGTACTGGTTTCCTTCCTACAAGTCAGATGTCCAGATGTCCTCTATAAATTACTGTCCCTTGAAACAGTTTATCCATTATTCTTTTTTTTCTTTTTCTTTTTTTTTTTTAATTTTGCTGTAGGAGATTTTTAATCAACAATCCTGGTTATACAAAACTACCATACAGAAGAATAGAAGAAAGAGATGCATTTGAACTGCAACTCATGAAATTAATGTGTGAACTTGATTTGAGACAGAATGTTACCAGTCATGGTCACCAAAAAATTGAAATGTTTTTCATTTTTTTAATCATTCAGATTCCCCTGATTTATGGCCCAATTTCACTGTAGCAGTTCATTATTCTACTGTTTGTCTGTATGCTGTTTCTAAAGTGAAAGTAGCAAAAAACCCCACAAAACCCAAAAACCCCCCAAAACCCCAAACAAACAACAAACAACAATAACCAAAAAAAAAAAAACAAAACAAAACAAACTATTTTCTGGAAAATAACTCTGAACTAAACCAATTTCCATTGCAAAGATGTTGAAGTAACTTGTTATTTTTTTCAGGTCCGTCTACCTAGAATTCCAGTCATTCCACTCCCTGTTAAAAGAAACATAGTCTGTAGAGTATGTTAATCTCCAAACTACTGATACAGTAAGTACTTCTTAAGTTTTCCTGAAAAGCAAATTTAATGACATATTGCCACAGTTTAAAACTATTTAAGGCAGAACTTTTTACAGTCATTTCCTTATCATGCCTGCAGATATTAAACTCACCTGTTGCCATGCAGTGGCACATTTAAGACCCCCTTTGTGAACCTGTTCCCAAAGGTGAGTGATCAGATCTTTGATTTTTCTTGATGAGTTGGTTTTACTGTATCTTGAGCCTACTTTTAGAACCATCCCACTGTGGGATCTAGTATGTGCTGGGAAGAGGAAGAAACATGCTGTTATAACTTGGAAAAGAACTTAAGCTGTCAGCTAATCACGTCATTGTATTGCACCCAGAAACAGACTGAGAAAATATAAAATCTGCTGTTGATATCTGACTCAATCCCACATCAAAGACTGGATTACTGACTAAAAGAGGAAGTGTGGAGCAGTAAAGTAGATGTTCTTGTCTCCATTCCTGCACTGTAAACAAAAGCACAGCTTGTCTCCTTACAAATAAAAATGCAGCACAGAGATTCTCTTCAGTTGCTGCTTTCTCTTCCTCTGCAGGCTTACTTCTGATTCCACAAGTTTTAACTCAGCTACTATGCTGAAAATATATCAAAAGCATAGAACTGAAAAAAAAAAAATCCAGTATCTTCTCAGAAATGCATTTTCTAATCAGATTACGAAGTTTTAAGAAACACAGTTTTCCATAGAATTTTTTCCTCTCTGATTTTCATTTCTGAGACAGTTCTTTCTGGCAGAACATTTCAGCTTCTTTCAGGCAAGATAAATGTCAGTGATAAACTCTGTGGTGCTTACTGATGATGAATATTGAGTTGCATCCCTCAGTGTGTTTAGTGTTATGAAAATCCATAGGAATCTTGTGTCTCATTGCATCCCACAGGTACAAGATCTTTGATCTGAAGCCACTAAACAGAAAGAGCTAAATATCAAAATATGTGTCTTTTTAAAGTTCAGATGTAACTGCTGGGCGATTCAAAGAACCAGCCTGATATCTGCAGCAGTTTAACCTCTCCCTAGGAAAGCTGGCCTTGCAGAATTCATATAAATGTGTAGGTTTCCAAAATATACATCTCTAATCCAGCAACCCATGAACAGTGCTGCTTCTGTTTTGCACCCAAGCATCCATCCCTGAACAGAAAATAACTGCTGTTCACCCTGTGCTCCCACAGCCTAGCAAGGCTGACCATTGATTTGATGTGGCTGTGGTTGACTGGCTGGATGAAAGTAGTTACCAACAAAAGCAAGATATCAGTCTCCTGGCTAGCAGCAATGCGAGTAATGCAATAACAGGTCTAAACATAACAGGTCAGAAAGAGGAAAAGAAATATTGAGGGAAAAAGATTATTTATTTGTTTCCCAGATTGGTAGCATGGACATTCAGGAAGCCAAAATGTAAAGCAAACCTGTATGACTTCAAGGGTTTCTTCTCAAAGGTATGGAAGTCATGCCTGATCCTGTCTTCTAACTGAGTGCCCATCTATGTTACCTCACTTAATTGACCTAAATATAAACAAAGAAACAGAACTGCTAATTCTGGTTAATTTGAAAATTTAGATATATTTTCAAAACAGGATTTTAGTCACAACACAGCTCTTCAAAGAGAACAGGAACACAGATGGATGAGAAACAGCTGAACTTTCACAGTTTAAGTTTTTAGCCTGAAGATATTGATCCAAGAGAGAAAGAATTGAGTAAATAATGGATGAGGGCTGAAAAGCGAAGAGAAGAGAGAAAGGTGACCTCTATTTAAAGTAATTCTGTGTGGACTGTAAGTTAAAGACACTAAGTTTGCACTTAAGTTGAGCTGTGCCATTGTCAGTGAGAAGGTATGTCAAAGTGCAAAAAATGCTTTTTCCATGCACGGGTGAGTCATGGGAGCTGAGGGCATACACTGTATCCACAGACCAACACCACCTCCTCCACCACACTCCTGTTTCTTGTGAAGCATCAGCTTGTGGCAAAAGAATGGGGGATGATAACAGCGACCTTGGCAGACAGCACACTCACATTTTTCTTCTTCTAGATGAAGAGAAGGAACATTGGATCCAGATCCCACAGACGGTGCAGCAGAGAAAGTTTTGCAAGAAGCCTCAACCCAAAAGTCTACAAATGTATGCCAGATTACCTGAGAAAAATAATTGATGTCCCAGAGTTTGTTACCCTCAGTTTTATTTAGGTTGGTGTGCCTGCCTTAAATGAAGCATGGTTTCTTGGGAGCTAGTAGGAAGTGAAATAATTCCAGTGGAGTAAAGCCTGGATATGAGACAGTTTAAAGCTCAGCAATAGCTCTTCATGCCCTGAAAATTGTTTTGTTTTTAAATAGTCTTCTTCAAGAAAATGGCAGCTGAATAATGAGATGTCTGTTTTACAGGTCACAGGTTTGCTTTTGAGTCTGATACCAAGAATTTGTGATTTCATTGAGACATTAAAGGTCATGGCATAGGCTTGGGTGATCTAAATGGAGATAGCAAAACCTGGTTCAAATTGTATTTCTAGCAACACAAACAGTTCTGAAGTAAGGTATCTTCTCAGGGCAATTGGATCTGTCTCTGTTAAGGAGCTTCAAATGGCACTTTCTCCCTTTCTCTGAAGAAAATTAGCATATCTGTAAGGTGAAGAATTGGAGTGTCTGGTTCCTAAAGTGAAAAAATATAGGCTCAGTCTACACAAAAAAAGCCTGCGTCTTCAAAAAAGAGAATTAATCACCTAGCTCTTCTCTTACACACTCAGGTGTTGATATAATTTCTTGTTTAGCATTTGATTTTGGGAAGTTAGGTTTAGCCACATTAGGTTTTGTTTTGTGTTTTTAAATTTTACTAATTATATACATACACACATATTTAAGAGCTTTTGGCACATTTGGCCACAACTTAAGGTAAAGCAGAAATGGAAACATTAAGAAAAGTAGGCTACTGAACTATTACCATCATCTACAACCACTGTAAGAAGACCAAGACTGAACTTACACAAACTAGATATTTGGCACAAAAAGATGGAAATATTTACATGACTAAACAGGCAGAACTGGAACAGAATGAATGAATATATTCAAAAGCTAATGTAAGTTAAACAACAAAGGAAATTCTCCAAAAATAGTTCAGCAGAATAAGCAGATGAGATAAACTTCTGAAAATGCTGATGAAGGTTTATAAGTCAATAAAACTAGATATCTGGGCATGTCATGTAAGCTTAAGTGGTAGTCATGACATCTCTTCCCTTGTGGTGTGCCCTCTTCCTAAGTGCCCCCTCTTTTTCCTTCAGTCTCATGGATGAGTTATATCATGTCATGTTTCTCCTCCACACAGGAGGAGTTCCAGGACATGTTCAGCACACTCCAGTCATGCTCCAGCAGTTTCCACAGTCAGCAGGGAATTAGGGAGCAGCAGAGACTCTCAAAGTTTGTAGCAGAGGGAAAAGTATCAGATTGCAACACCCTCCCAGACATCAGATCAAGATGGTATCTCCTCACCTTGCCAAGAAAATACCAATAAATAGCTCTGATTTTGGAAGCAGAGCTGCAGAAAGGTGAAAGATGGGATTAACTCTAAAAATGGGTTTACTGCTCTGCCTACCTGGGCTCTGAGGGCAACCCTAGCACAGACCATGATGGTCCTTAGCACATGAGAAATCCTGGGTTGGTGACTGAAGCAGTTTCTGAGCACTGCTCAATCATACCAAGGCAAATTGAGATATTAAATCAAACCAAGGTCCATCCAGTCAGGAGCAAGAGCTGGAAATCGGGCCAGAAACAGGACTGGAGAAGAGTTTTCCTTCAACATTGGCTTGGGGCCATTCAAGGGACAGGACTAGAAATGATTGTACCTACAGCACAGCTCAGGGAAGGTCTAGGTGCACAGGACAGAGCTGCCCTGGGGCTCCTGGGCCAAGAAGGCATGGGTGGGAACCACAGAGGAGGCCACTCAGGACCATCAAGGCTTGGAATAGGGAACATGGTTAAATCCCAGTAAAGCTATCTGAAATTAGTTCTTAATCTGTATGATTTCCTCAGCACCCTCATCTTTCACCCTGACATCTCATCTACTTTCCAGAGGATTGCCTGATGCTATAAAAGGTTCTTGTTCCACTTGTGCCTGTGAATAGGGCACAGGCAACACAGTTTGGATGAGCAGTTGGTACAGTGCCCCTCACACAGCAGAAGTCTCCCTCCACTCCTCATGGTGCAGGCAGCCATCCCAGCCCCCTCCCTCTGCATTAGGGACCTGAGAAAAGAGGCAGGAAGTTATAAAGCCAGACCCAGGGAATTCCTGCTGTATTTGGGAGTGCATGCCAGTAGCTGGTAAGGCATTCTCTGAGGAGGAGCCTACAGAGTCTTGCCACTGAATCCACCAAAAGGGCAAAAGAACGCAATCCTCTAGGAAAATGCCTCTCCATTTGCGCAAAACCACTGTAATTCCTCACATTTATGCCTCTCACAAGAGATGATTTCAGTAGCCTATTTAGTCAAATGAATGCTGATATTGTCACTAAACTGCGCACCTGCCACTTGATCCAATCATCCCTTGCTGTAGTCTTTGCATTCCTTGAGCTTCTCTTTAAACTATTCAGTCTACATCTGGATCGTAGTATGACATATCTTTCATTGAGATTAAAGACAGACGAATGTGTTGTAAATAATATAATAACTCTTCCTTGATTATTCCCAGTCTTTTCCGTGGGAACCTATTCCTTAGTTCAAATCATAAATTTCCTATTAAAAAATAAAGGATTGAGATGAGACTATGCAGGCTTCTACAGGTAATGCTTTACCACACTAGTGTCAAGCATAAAGTTGTTACAAACAAAATAAAACACAAAAATCTCAATGTTCAAAAAAAAAAATAAATCAGAAATTACATCCCTGTTACAATTTTTGGTTGGTGGAAAAAAAAATCTTAATAATATTATTATATCTTAAAAAATTAGGTACTAAATTACTTTAAAAAGACTTTTCCTGGGAAAAATCCTATTTGAAAGATTGACTATTTTAAACAAATTGTGTAAGTTTTCTGCATTCTCAGGGATTTTTTTTTTCTTTCTATGACATATTAAATATTACAAATTTACTAATAATGTAGTCAGTTTTCCAGAGCAAAAAAGGAAAGGTGTGGCATTCATAATGCTTGAAAATATCAAATGGTGTTCCCAGAGGGAAGAAAATTGCTAGATGTTACTGAAAGCAGAGAGATATCTTGCTGTTTAAACCTTTTATTGTCACAGTGATCAGCTTGCCAGATGCAAACTATTTTTAGTGGCTTTTCCTGCATATGTAATGTGGAAGCATAAATAAAGGAGATTTTCTCCATGCAGGTGGTCTGATTTATAAGTAGACAGTGAATAACTAATATATTTAACACCATATATCAATAAAAATCTAAAGGAAATATGATTAGGCATTGTTACAAAATTGTAATTTTAAGGACTAATTTAATTTTAAATGTAAAAAGCCCATTATTTTACTTCTATATTTAGTGAATTTTAACCTTGGTATTCTTATAAAACCATCAGAAAAAGAGATTTTTTTTCATTTAATTGGGCATATAGAAGCTTCAATAATAAAGTATTAGAGATGCACTCTATTTTGACTGTTAAGTTACTTAAAACTGCTTCTTCTTTTACACTTAAACTGCACCACCCAAAATAGCATGTTAGAGGCAGTGAGTTGGTCTCATTCAAATTTTTTGTTTGACATGAAAAGGAGTTGTAAATGGGAAAATGGAGACACACTGACATAAATAATTATACATCCCCAGGCATATTTTCAGAGGACACATCTGGGCTGTGTATGGATATCTTGATATACCAAAATTCAGTGGCCTGCACTATGCACAAAATCAGACTAAATGATCAAAATGGAATCCTTTTAGCTGTAGACTTAATAAGCTATGTGCAGATTGAAACCCTCTTGAACTGGAATTAATGCTTATTACCCAGACTTCCATATTATCTCTTCATCTGAAAACTCTCTAATTATAGGGAATCAGATATAAATGCTCACAAACAGGATAGCCTGAATCAGTGAACTTGATTTGACCAGACTCATGAAGGTAATTTTTAATTCTTGGATTATTTTGAACTTTGTTTCTTTTTTTAAAACTGAAAGGAATGCCAACATTTTCAATTTTTTTTTACCATAGATTTCTTATATTTACATATTTTGCCATATTTTGTTGAACTTTTGTAATTTGCAAGTGACAATCATCATTGATTATTGATACATTTTGATTATTTTACATATATATATATAATATGTTATATATATATTTATATTTTTTATATCACTTTGATTAGTGATATATTTCTTATCACAAGAGACTGTTTTGTCAGGAGAACTTTTGCATTAAAATGAATTCATAACTTCTAAAGAGATAAATTCCTAAAAATAGTGCTTTACTAGCTGAATGCTGACAGACATTTACCTGAAGCACTACACTCAGCACTGTCCAAGTCCCCAAGCACCACCCAGGCACTAGAAATTCTGTACCTTGTCTCTTTGTATTCAGATGACATTTTTTCAATGTGTTCCTCTGTGCAAATACTTTCCCTGGAAAGATATTATACCTCTGGGAGTCCAGGTGATTTTTGTGGGTTCTTTATTGGTGATAAGAACCTGAGAAACAGATAATTAAATATGAGAAGACTTCCTCCATGACTTTTGTGTCACTGTTCTACACTTTTCTGTGTATTGTTAAAGGAGTATCTTAAAATAGTTCTTGTTCCAAATATTCAATAACAGCATTAAAATTACAGCTAGGTTGTGCTCAGCATTTTTGCCCTGTGGAGTGATTATGAAGGAAGAAAACACAGCTACCCAAATCTGCATCTCCTAAACCACATTTTCAGCTTGTATAACAGAAGGTATGTAAGTTATTATTACTTTTTAAGTATCTTCTCCAGTATACTGTGGTCCCAGCATAACCATGATTTATAACCTATCATCCCAGGTTTTCTGAAACATTTGGTTTACATCAAAATGCAACTAGAGATGATAATTTGGCTTAAGAAAACTCTTTATGCTAATATGCAATTAATTATTTTGGATTTCGCAGGCATATTTCCAGATATTTTTGAAGGAGTAAGAAACAACTACCTCATTTATTAAAAAAAAAAAAGAAAAAAGAAAAAAAAGGCTATAAAATCAAGGTTCACATGAATATTAATATTAAAGAGGTTATATGTTGAGAAGGTGCAAGGTTAGCATGATAACTGTTTGCTCATGTTCACATTAATTGGTTTAATTATAGCCACCCACTACAACACTCTCCCCACAGAGAAGCAGTACAGCTGTTTAGGGACATACTGCCCATACATGTTTGCATGACTATCAGGAGACTGAAAACCCAGAAATCCTAGCCCAGTGGTCCCTCTGCATCCACAGAAAGATCAGGAAAGTAGAGCATGTGCCACTAAGTCTGCTATAAGATGGATTATATCCACTTTTGAGTCCAGCAGTGATGGCAAGACTGGATTTACAAGGTCAAAGATACACTGGCTATGCCCAAGTGTTAAATGTGAAAATGCTGAAATTTTAGCAAATCTTGCTTGGGGAAAGAGAAAACTTATTTTTTCAAGGGAGTTAAAAAAAAAAAAAAACCACGAAAACCCCAATTGAATTTATTTTGTAGTTGCTTGGCAAATTTATTCTTTTTTTTTTTTTTTTTTGCACAACAATACTTAGCTGATGTACAAGAATTATTAACAGATGGTATTTGTTTATTTACTTTTTTAGAGACAGAGTGTTTACATTTTGTTTTGTATTGAAATCTAAACAACAGAATTTCCCGACTGTATTATTTCTGTTAAATGTAAAAAAAAAAGCTGAAAAGTTACTTTAAGAAAGCTTTTATTTATAGGCACCATTTATGTGATTATTTATGAATGGACAATATCGAAAACAAGTGTATTAAAAAGAACAGTTGCCCTGAATATCTGTTCATGAAATATTTCCAGCATCAGTAGAAAGCTGACTTCTCTCCAAGACTGGAATTCTTTTGTGATCTTTTAAAAACAGTAAAGTGTAGTAAAAGTCAGTAATGTTTGGAGGTTTTCAGAATCCACTTAATTATTCAGAGAACAATTGTTTCAAAAATGTTTAGATTATATCAAGTCTGCACTAATAATATCTAGCTCGAGACAGTATTTTGTCTCTCTTTTACTAATGCTATCCAAACCACTAAAGCATCCCAAAGGGAGAAGAACTGGAAGAATTCAAAACTGTCATGAAGCTATTACTGCTGGGCAGACTGCTTCATATCCATGTGTTCAGCACATCTATTTCAATTTGTTTCTGGCAAGAAGGATTATAAAATTAAGGATTCACACAGAGGAAGAAACAGGAATAGTATTCAATGATTTCAAAGTAGGCAATAAAACAGTTTATCCAACAGTACAACTAAAGATACTTTCAACTGAATGTAATTATATCAGAGCATCTGGAGGAACATTCTCAGGGCAAGAGGGATTTCTAATATTTAATACAGGTAATTGTGTAAATCTATGTATAACTTGCCTTCTGGGAGTACACATGAACATTCAGCAAATTATATACCTATCTGAAAAGTTAATATATTTGGGTGAAGCTTTTTTCCATTTGTTTCAACTCTGAATGGAAGTGGATAGAAACCCCACTTCAACTAGAATACAAATGTCATAGATTTCCAGCTTAAAAATGTGCTTCATTTTTTATTGGTTTGAGGCTGGGGTTTTGGCTGGTTGGTTGATTTTTTTTGTTTTGGGGGGTTTTCTTGTTTGTTTCTGTGTCCTTGAGGAAGATAGGCTTTCAAATACTTACAGAAGAAAACTGACAAGGTACCTGTGTGCTTGCTGCTGAGCTGCTCTGCCCAGATGCAATCAGGGGAGGCTGCTGGGGGCTGGCTACCCAGTCAGAGCACGAATGGCCCCAGCCAAGCCTCCTGCCTGTGCCAGGCTTATCATGGGGACAGGAGCCCATCCACACTACAAAAATTGTACAGATGAGGGGAGACAGATGAACAATCAAAGGGTTCAGAGCTTCAGATCTTCAAAATTATCCCAAATGATGGGTTCAGTTTTGCCTGAGCATTGAGGGCAGCTTTACAGTCAGTAATGAAGGTAGTCTGAACAGTAAAGCTGCTTTGGAGCCTTGACTACAGGCCCCTGTTGCTGAATAGAATACAGGCCTTGCAGGCTAAGGTGGACAAATTTCCAATAGAAGGCTCTGTAACCGAGCAAAAATAATAAATTGAAGCTTTTCAGCTGGAAGATGTGTTCATCTACACAAAAGCCCAGCATTATGTGCATAACTTCTGGCCTCCAACATCCAAAGGTCTATCCCATGACACATGTAATTCCTGCATTTCCAGCACAGCACATCCAACCCACTACCCTTGAATGTATTGGAAAAGTTTGGTACAGGCTAACTATATTTTAACTACTGTTCAAACAATTTATCAATGCTGATCTCCGAATTCCACTGCCCTGATAACTGTTGATTTTGCTGGGTGTCCAAGAATCCAGATGAGAAAACAGCTTCCTGAAGCTTTTCTTAGGTTTTTTTTTTATCATCTCTCAGATTTATAGAGACACTAGGGAAAGGTCATGATGGCCAGTCAATGTAAGAAGAAGAAATGGAGTGTCAGCATATGCCGAAGTAAAGCAAAGTGCCTTAATAAGAAGGAAATCCTCATTCAAGTAAACACATTTTTGTGAGCATATCTGGGGCTGAATAGAGTGAAATAATAGCTCAGAAAAAGGGAAATGATTGACAACTGAAACAGGTTAGGGTTGAAAATATTTTAGATTTATAGAATCTTCAGAAATTATTTTAAGCTTTTGCAACCAGTGTGGCTGTTCTCATATCCATCTCATATGATGCCAAAGAAGAGGATGTACCTTTCTGCCAGACCTCTCCAGCAACAAGAGCTTTCAGCTCTCAAAATTCCTGATACTAGGCTTGGTGCTTTTAAGCAATCCTCTTGTTGATTCATCCATTTGAACCTGAACATGATACATGCTTTTTATTTGTACATCTACTCCAGCTCTGCTGTTTTCCTTGTATTCCTGCAATTCATTGCTAGGTTGTTTTGTGGTTGTTTGGGTGTTTTTTCTCTTTTTTTTTTTTTTCCTTTTTTTCCCACCTGGTACATGTGGTTGTACACTCACTCCCTGCCATATCATGAGCGAGTACTGATATTTCATAAGCAGTACCTTAATTTTTCCAAGCAGCCTGTTGCATTTAGAGAGAATTGTGAGGGACTTGATGGGACATGGATTCTGAATGGGGCTCAGAACAGAAACAAACAGATTATGGATTCCCACATTACTTGGGCTTTTGCAATAGAGGCCTTGATGCACAGACCAGCAAGCTACTTACAGTGGGAGGCCTTTCTCACAGTACTGTAGAAAATTCCTGGCATGTAGAATGACACTTCATGGGAGAAGCTAGGGCAAGGGATAAATTCCCTTATGGAATAAACAAGTTCCTAAGGCCTTGATGATATTCTGTGCATTTCAGCTGTGGAACCACTTGTCTGGCAGAATAGCAAAAGCACTCATCTCCTGAATGTAGACACGTATATGATTCAGTTGCCCACATACATTTAGTCAGGACTGTTTCAGGCACTGCCAGGTATCCTGCTTAGCTACTGACTGCCAGTCGAGCATAATGGTGACTTTCTGAGATCTGCATTGTACCTCTTGGCCTCCTATCTTGGATACTTTTGTAGACCTTGCAAGATGTTATGTACCTATCAGTACAGACATAAAAGAATCCCACTGTTTTTGTCTTCCACTCTGGTGTCAGTCAAAATTGGTATGGGTTGTCATCTTGACGTGGTCCATCTCTGCCTACCAGCATTTAGAGGTATCATAGGTATTCCTGTTCTTTGACATGATAAGTTTGCAATTAGGCTTGCTCTTTGCCTGTGGACAAATCAATTTCTGTGAATGACAACTTGAAATTGAAACAAAGCTGTGTCTCATCCAGATGAATATCCAGATAAACATTTATAAGAAGCAAAATGTTTCTAAATTTCTTCCAAGTCTATCAGTTTCAGTATCAGTCAGGGAGAATGTGCAGTTCTGGTGATTGTCTGACAGCTGTTGTACTTGACTTTCATAAATGGGATTATAATTGATGTTGATGGAGCATTTGAAAAGTCATGAAAGAAAATAATATTCAGCTGGTTGTCTGAAAGTGCTAAGGTGGGTTCCTATTTTTCTTCGTTTTTCAGATTGTTTCATCATTTGAAGATATTCACCTGCATTCATATGAAAGTGTGTACAAGAAGACTGAATATCTAATGTTTCATACATAACAAAACCATTCTCTTTCATATCTTTTTAGCTCACATTTTTCTCAGTCTTGGATTGCAATGACTGCATATAATTTTTTCATGTGTACAGTTTATGATCCTTTGCTATAAATCACACATCACACATGTACAGTTATTCACTGATATTAGTTAGAAACTCAGGTTTTGTTGCCACTTCCAAAGTGGTGTGTGATGACAATAGAACGAAAATGTCATTATGATGTACATATGTTACTGACATCTGGGTTTTATCCCAATACCATTACCTGTTAAGTAATTTTTTTTCTAGACAGCTATATTGTGTCTAGTCAGCATAGAAGTACATGAAGACATAATTTTAGGCACAATAATCAGGGACTGGTCATTCCATTTCTAACTGAAATTAATTCCAAAAAGTCTGGAAGATAATGAGATATTTGAAAGATGTCCTTCCATTTTAGTGTTAATCAAAATAAACTGGTACTTAACAGAATAAGCACTGACTGTTTCTACCAAGAAAAAATCCAAGAACTGTTAAGACCTGTATCTTGATCATAACGACCTTCAATTAAAGTGACTTTCAGTTGCAGAGATCTAGATAATGGATACTAGTGCATCCATTATCCAGTGCATCAGTACAGCTCTACAATTCCTACAGCACATTAGTGCTACATTCATCTCCTTCTGCAGGTTGTACCCTTCAAAACATAAAAAGAACATTTCTTTTACAGGTCTTTTCAATCTCCTTGTTTTCATGAGAACCTGTCTAGTTTAAACCATCCTATTTCATGAAAGTTCAGAACATATGTTGTAAAGACAAGACTGTGCTCTTTAATCTACACTTCATTACACATTCTTTGATAGTTTTATTATTCTTTTGAATTTTATACCTGCACAAGGAACATCTGTTTCTCTTTTTCCTTTTTTTAAACTACATTGTGATACATCTATTACAGTAACCAATTGACGTCCTGCTTTCTTCCTCCATACTGCATGTAAAAATATTTTGTGCATCAAGAACAGTGGCTAGTAGGACTATGAGGAGCAAAGTGAGCATCTTGTTTAATTTCTGCTCCAATTGCTTTTACATACAGGTCAAACCTGTGCTTATAGTATTTTCTTCAATATTTCCCATAAATTTAATCTCTGCAGGGGGTGAAATTTATTTTATTTTCCACTGCCTTGCACACACCATTTTACTAGAGTCATGCTGATTTTAAGTGCACATGACATTTCAAGTTCAATACAATGCCTTTTTTGGAATATCAAAATTCATATATTTATTAAAACTGAGGAAAAGCTTCTTTTTTGAATACTTATCAAATAAGACTGTGTATCATGAATAATTCCGGAATGGAAATACATGTCTTGAAAGAAGCCTAATATTCTTTGCCATTAAGATATTTGTTGGTATTGTCAGTGTCTTCTGTAATTAAGGATTTCACTCATCATTAACAGTGACAAGACTAATTCTTGCCAGAATTGGGTTATTTATACTCAAGTATCTCTGAGTACTTACTGTAGAATGAAGTCAGATTCAATTATTTATTTTTAAATATTCACACAAAATTATTTGAATATGTGTGAAAGAGATTTGAATATGTGTGAAAGAGATACCCATAAAGATATAAGTTGATTCCCAAAAATTTTCACTTTTTCATTTACATCTTCTCTTGTAGGATCATTAGTCAAGTTTGATTATGAAAGGGTTTCACTAAAATGGACATTTAGTGACTTGCAATGATTTTTTTTTTAAATTTTCCCACTGCAAATCTGTAACTATGTCCAGTTACATTGTTTTTAGTATGCTTATGTAGTAGAAAATTAATTTTCTTCCTTAATATTTCTGAAGAAAGCACTTCTTTGGTTCTCCTTGTTACAGGTAAACTCCTGCATCATTACAGTCAGGTACCTGACCTTGCTTCCTGTTGAGCATGGGCACAAATTCAAAACTTTCCTCTATACTTTTTCCCAAAATTGCTATTCTTAGAGCACTACCAAACAAACAAAGAGTGGCCTTCCCTCTGTGACAGTGTGGCCTCAGACAGCCTAAATTTGTGACACAAACAAAATCTGGTTTAAATGCAGTGGAAAAAAAATCTTGTTGAGAAGGGAATTCACTGGTTGAATTTGCTCATTCCAAGACTATGAGACTAGGAAAGAAGAAGGAAGATCTTAGAACACAAAGAAAATATAGGGTGGACTGGAAACTGTCTGGAAAAAGGCATTCAGTTCAAAAGAAGAAAGTGACAAGGTGGATGGTGGGTCTGACATGAAAATCAGATTTGTGACTGAAGAAAGCAGCTGAGCAAACAATGATAGAGTGGAATCTGATGAAAAGGAGTAGATCAGGTGGTGGGACAAACGGACCTTGACATGAAGCTAGAAAGGAAGAGGTGAAAGAATGGGAACAAGATGGAAACTAGAAGTTTCTTTAAAGAAGATACTTTAAAAAAGAGTTAATTTTTGAAACTGCAGGAAATGATTGAAAAGAGAGATCAATCAAAATCAGTTACCATTGAGTTAAATAAGTACCAAAAACCAACAGGAAGAAGATTTATATTTAGGAATTGGAGACAGTGGGATTGTGCACCGTATGACAGATGCTATAGAGAATTTGTTTACTTCTTTCTCTACGTTTTATATTTTAGTTGAAACAGCAGAATTTTTGCAGACCCACTTCAAGACTTACTTCAAGACCCACTGATAGTCATCGTAAGTACCTGTATGAAAAATGAGGGAAAAAGCAGCAGGATTTCTTTTTGTTCTGGAGTGCTTTCTTCAACTTATTTTTAAAACAAAAAAAAAACAAACAAACAAAAAAAAAGGGCAAAATACATAAACCAAAAATGTTAGAGCATTAATATCTGACTGGAAAGTCAACCAGTTAAAAAAGTTAAAATTAAGAATCAAAGTCACTTATACTGAATCAAATTGTATTTTTTATTACATTTTTATTTCTGATAAAGCACTGTGAGGGAGTGTTTTACACTACTGAAAGGAGACTTGTAATTCTGAATTGTCAGAATGGTCTTTGACCAATAGTCTCTCCAAACCCATTTCCAGTCACAGGCTGTAAGGTATTATGAAGCAGACACATGTAAGCAAATTGTCACTTTGGGTCTGGTCACCCTGTCTTGGAGGAAAAGAGGCCTTAAATTTTTCTGCCCTGTTGGCTTTAGTAGTATTTAAAAGTCCAGTGCACATTATGGATAGAGACAAATCTTTATTACCTAACCCCAGATTTTTTTAAAGTTCAAATTCACATGCTGTTCTTTTTCTCTCTGCACAAATTGAGTTAAAATTGCCCATTGCAATGATAAGTAATATCCAATTAAATAAGTAATCCTAAATACCAATCCTAAATAAGTAATCATTCGTATACACAAATTTCCACAAAGGTGCTTCTAATAAATAATTCAAGTTTATTTTTGATAATGAAACATGCTCAGAAATGAAGGAAAACTGTATTTATGTTAGTATTGATCCAACTAGTTTGTCAGATGTGCATGCCAAGTATGAAGAATACCAAAGAATTAGATGTTGGATCAGATTTGAAATTTGGAAACTTTATAGCCCTAAGAATAAATCTCCTCCTCTATTATGTGCCTTTTGTAACAGTTCCTTATGTGTCATTGCAAGGTGACAATTAATGACACCGATCTGCCTGAAAAAAATACACCCAGTTTGAATGCTTGTAACAGTGACAGAAAGCATGGATTAGACACTGTCTGCCAACAGCAGAAATTGGACAAGAGCCTTTTTCTAAACTCAGTGAGGAGGAATAATTGCTCATTGCTATCCAACTGAGTCTGTTACTTTAGGAGAAAAGAAGTCTAAGGTTTATAAAATACGCAGTAACTCTCCCCTACAGACACAACAGACCTAAGGCAACTAAATGTCTTTAAAAATCTGGCTAAACACTCAAGATGGACAAAAAAGTGAGTAGGGCAGTTTCTACCACTAGAATATTCTTTTGTTTAAAAAAAAAATCCAGATTTATGTATTTTTCTTTACTGTGTTACGAAAAAATATAAAGGTTTTGGGGCCCAGACCAATTGTATGGGCCAAGAGCTGGGCCCTGCCCCTGAGTCACAACAATCCAATGCAATGCTGCAGGTTTTGGGCAGAGTGGCTGAGAAGTGGCCCAGCAGAAAAGGACCTGAGGGTGTTGGTTGACAGCCACTGGACGTCAGCCAGTTTGTGCCCAGGTGGCCAAGAGGGATGGTGGCATCCTGGCTTGTATGAGAAATGTGTGGCCAGCAGGACCAGGGCAGTGATTCTTCCCCTGTGCTCAGCACTGGTGAGGCCACACCTCAAGTCCTGTGTCCAGTTTTGGATCCCTCACCACAAGTAGGACATTGAAGTGCTGGAGAGTGTCCAGATAAGGGCAATGGAGCTGGGGAAGGGTCTGGGAGTAAGTCCTATAACAAGCACCTGAGGGAGCTGGGGTTGCTTAACCTGAAGGAGTCTCAGGGGAGACCTTACCATTCCCTAAAACTACCTGAAAAGAGGTGGTAGCCAGGCAGGGCTACCTCTCTCAGCTCTCTCTTCTCCCAGGTCATGACAGACCAAGAAGACATAAATCCCACCTGGGTCAGGGGAGTTTCAGGTTGAGCATCAGAAGACACAAAAAGGCTGGTTGAGCATTGGAACAAACTGCCCAAGGTGAGGTGAAGTCACCATCCCTGGAGCTGTCCAAGAAACAACTGGCCATGGCACTTACTGCAGTGGTGTCATTGACAAGATGATGATCAGACAAAGAAAGGTTGGATTGGAGATCTTAGAGGTCTTTTCTAAACAGAATGATTCTGTGGTTACCTAAAAGGTAACTGTAGTGAGATAGAGGTCAGTCTCATCTCCTAGGGTATAAGTGCTCCAGTTGTACCAGGTGGTTGAGACTGGATACTAGAAAAAAAAAATCTTCACAGAAAAGTTGTCAAGATTGGAACAGGTTGCCCAGGGGAGTGGTTGAGTAGCCATTGCTGGGGGTGTTTAATGGACATGTAGATGTGTTGCCATGAGACAGGGTTTAGTGGTGGACTTGGCAGTGCTGGGTTAACTGGACTCAATAAACTTAATGGTCTTTCTCCAAGATAAAAAAATTCTATGACTCTTTGTTATTTGATTCTATGCTTTTTTTGTAGCTGTTGTTTTTCCACAAAAATGCAGGAAGTCCATAAATGCCAGAACAAATATAAACAGGTAGATTGTTTGAAAAGAGGTAAATTCAAGTTCAATTGTCTGCTCTAAATACAACAGAGACTTGAAGATTAGCATCCATCAGCCTCTACAGAGTCCTAATCTGTATGATTTTGTTCCAATTTCTGTTTTTCTTCTAAACCATTATGAAAACTCCAGTGATACAGTTCCTATCATATTTTCAACAATAACATTTACCATGGAAAATATCTTTATCACAACCAAGCCAATGAGGCAAATCTTAAAACACTCTTTTCAGGAAGTAATACGGACAATAAACTTAGATTTCCAAAAAAAAATGATCAGAGGTATTATACTTTCATAAATAAATCACCTAGTTTCTGATACTGATTACAGCTTGAGGAATGCTTAATTTCTTAAGTAAAGTTTTAAATAAAACAAAATCAGAAGAAATATTTGAATTATATGTTTCGGAAAATTAAACAATGTTTTTCATGCCCTTTTAAATTGGTTTGTGGGTTTCACATTGCTCTTCAAAAGCAGTGGTATGAAACATGCCTTAACATAGAAAAATGTGAGTTCTCATATGTGAACTATCATTTCCCCTGTCACACTGAGTGATATTTTTCCAGAGAGAGAGGTAATAATTTTTCATCTTCCTAACTGGTCAGCCTGTCTTGGAAACAAGTCATAGGCTGAAATATCATCTCATTTGAAAGAAACTAGATTATGATTACATTTCCCTCAGGAACAGAGTGGTAAAACAGTTAACATGAGAAAATCTGTTGCCGCTAAACCTCATAGAGGAACAGATTCCTATTCCTAACATCTTAACATTCATAAAGAAATTACAGGGACTAGTTCTCATAGACTTGCGCAGGATTCTTTTCCATGGCTTTAGAATAATGGAATCATACTTTGTCACATCTCTAATGCTACAGAAATAAAAAAAAAAGACAAAGATTGTCCCAGATGGAGACTGGAAAAAAAATAATGCTGCACAAATTTTCTTTTTCCATACTCTAGTCCAGCTTCATGGAACAGTAATAATAAGTGTTCAAAAATTTAGTGGGATTTGATGTATTACTCTCAATTAATACAACTTCATCTCTTGTGAGAATGAAAAGTACACAGAACTTTCGTGGAAGGATACGTGCATTTATAATGAAGATTTCCCTAAATTCATGTGAGTTTTCTACTTGTTATTGTCTTAGTATTCAGAAGATGAAATACAAGGATACAGGAGAAATAGGAGACTGAAAGTACTCCTGATTTAATCTTTATACATACACTGTGGCTTAAGTACTTACTTAGTGTTCTGGAAAAGTGCATTTATTTAAAATCAATCTTTTCTATTCTGACAGTCTAAAATACTTTTCAAACTGCCCAAATCATATCCTTGAAGGGAGGAACCTCTACTATTTATCAAATATTTCAAGCTGTTGCTGCCAACTTCCTCTATTCATTTACTGAGGGTACTCTGCAAAAGTATGGCTAATCACAATTCTGTGTCATTGAAGACAAAAATACCCAAAATGGAACAGAAAACAGGTTTTTATATACAGGTTTTTATATTTTAAAGCTGCACAGAGTTTCTACGATTTTTTGGGTTTTTTAAATCTTGTCCTAGACATGTGAAAATTACATTTATTCTTTTTTAGTCATCCAGAAGTATCAGATTTGCATATGGAAATTGAAAGCAAAATATTTCTAGTTAAAGTGAACTAATTTTTTCCAGGTAAATTTAGATACTTATGTGAAAGAAAAGTGTTTATATTGATTTCAGTGCAACAACAAGCAGAATATTGGGTGACAAATCTATTCAACACTGGTCAAGAGAATATCTCATTTGAGACTAAAAGAGTGATCCATTACACTTTGTTGTACATTATTTTCTGAAATGTTTTAGTTCAAAATACCAAGCAAGATACATCTCTAAGACTGTCTTCCTCCTCATGGGAAAGAGTACTTCTTGTGAAGGGCCCTTAGTGTTCTCCAAATTTATATGCAGCAGAGGAAGGTGAATGAAAAAAAATACACAAATTTAATAAAAAGAATCCTCTTTGTCTCTGTTGGCAAGGAGGTTTTTTGTACCTACCTATCTACTTATCTATATGTACATAAATACACATGTATATATGTACATGTATGCATGTACATGTAGCTATGTATATTTCTATATACATATGTACATATTTATATACATGGCACTTACTCTTTACGTTTCATTTTTTTTTTCTTTAGGCAACACAGTTACACAATTTCATGAGGTATTTTTCATTTGAAAAATATTTTATTCTTTTTATGGCTTGTTTGGTTTTTTGGGTTTATTCTGTTTGTTTGTTTGTTTGTTTGTTTAATCTGTGTACAAGAACATGAATAAACTGTCTCTGTGCTCATACTTAGTGCTCATACTTTTCAGATACTTAGAAAATATGTGCTCTGGCAGCCAAGATGGAAAGCCTCATCCTGGGGTGCATCAAACACAGCATGACCAGATGGTCAGAAGAAATGATCATCCCTCTGTACTCAACATCGATGTGGCCTCACCTGGAGTGCCAGTGCAGGGCCCCACCATTTAAAAAGAATGTGAAGGTCCTTGAAAGTGTCCAGAAGAAGTCAATAAAACTGTGAAAGGGCTGGAAAGAATATCCTGTGAGGAGTAGCTGAGAAGTTTGGGCTTGTCCAGTTTGGACAGAAGAAGGTTGAGGAGTGACCTCATTGCTGTCTACAGCTTCCTGAGAAGGGGGAGTGGAGAAAGAAGTGCTGATGATCCATTTAGGTCCCTTCCAAACTGAAATGGTCTATTCTAAAAATATTTTTTTTGAGTTTGAGATATAAGCATCCAAAACACAGCATGAATTCTTACCAAATCTGTACAAAACTTGGCAGGAGTGATTTTCTAAATTTTTAACCTCTCTTTTTCCTCTTCATAACAGGTTGCATGGTTTTAAAGTTCAAATTTTGCTTTCAGTTTTCTAACTACCTGAAAACAAGCCTTCATAAGCATTATAAATGCCTTGCCTAAGTTAATTTCACTAAGTTTTCTCTCCAGAATATTTTTTCAATTAAAAAAAATATCAATCTCTTGATCTCAAGATATATGTTTCTTTAAGAGCCAGAATAAAATGTTTTGGTTAGTTTGAATTTCCATAAAAGATGCACAGTTTCCAAAATTTTTATTTAACTTATGCCAAATTTTTTAGTCAAAACTCAATTTTAATTGATTTTCAGTTTAATTTAAAGTGTGTTTCTATCTTGGACACTTGTGAATATAATGCAGTTTGAAAAAAAATACAGCAATAGAACAGAATTGGACAAGGAAAACATATTGGTTGACAAGACCAGCAATTTGGGCATCATTTCAGAAAAGCACTTAAATGTGTGTTTAAAAGGAAAGTAGCTTCATTCAAGGCAGACAGCAGACAGTGTGTGAGAAAATGTAGAAGACTGTCTCAAAAAGTAAAAGATCCCAAGACAGTTACAATTTGGCAAGACAAGAAAGCCTCAAAAATCAAGCAGCGGGAAATTGACCAAGACTGAATAAGCAGAGTGTTTGGACAACTAAGTTATATGGAAAGTTGCAATTGAACTTGCAAGATGTGCTTCAAAGTTTATTAAAAATTTGTGCCTGAGATGTACTAGATGTGGTTATCCTTGTGTAGCCCTACTAGCTGGAGAGATCACTAGACAATAAAGCAATCTACAAAATTATTATCAATTGAATAGAATGCAAAGGTTCAATATTCCTGCTGAAGAAGAGGTTTTAGATGCAAAACGTAGTAAGAAGTAACAGAAACAAAACCAAAACCTAGCAAACAAACAAAACAAAAGGGAAGAATATAATCTCCTTCCAAATAAAGAAGTATGTAATTTCACACAAAACATACATGCCACGGAATGCTGTGGACTTGATGAATTACTTAAGTTCAAGAAATAGCTGGGTAAAACTACTGCAGGAAAATCAAGCTGGAACAATAGTAAAAAAAAAAACCACCTTGAAATTTAGGGTTGTTTCAGGCACCCTAAAAACTTGTAAGTGGATGTTAAACCTGAAAGACACCTTTCTTTTTTATTGATAGAGTTGGTGAGATAAACTTGGGTACTTCAAGTTACATCAGGCATTCATGCTTATGCATCGGATGTTTACTTCAGCATGAACTGAATCTCTCTTGAGGTTCTATTGACTGTCTGGACCAGACAGTTCATTAACCATATTTCAGTGCATTACCTATAATTCAAGCTTAGACATGTAGCTCACAGCTAAGCAGTTGCATGGAGACACCCAAATGAAAGTGTATTAATGTTTAGCTAAATGCTGAAAGCAGCTACTTCTGAATCAAGAAAGCCCTGAGTAGCAGACTGACAAGAACTGGAAAAATATTCCAGGAAATGATGAATGACTGTTTTAGTTTTTGTAAATCCTTTCCTTTAAGCAGCTACTATTAGTCAATGGAGACAGATGGTAAGTTGTGGAACTGACATTGTTCTGAATTTAGGCTTCAGGCTCTGCCAGTGTCTGTGTGAAAGGCAAGCGAGCAACTTTCTCATGTTAGCCTGAGAAATCTTAAGGAGGAATTCAAACAAACTTGGGAAGTGAGAAACCATCTGCAGGTGGTGTTTTTCCAACATGTTTACTGGCAAAAGAAATGTTTATAAAAGAGTGTAGAAGCTGAATAACCGATCATGTTCTTTGTACCAAATTACTCTATACAAGTAGAATTTAGGAGAATAAAGTTTGTTTGTTGTTATTTCTGTGCCATCCGAAAATCACAACAACATCAAGTAAAGTAGATGAGGTTGAGGGACCCTGAACTGTCTCAGTACAGCAACATAGATATGCTTGTGTTGCTCTCTGGCAACACAATATCTTGTGTACTGTTAGGAGTTAAGGGCCCATCAGCATAGCAAAGGAAAAAAAAAAAGAGATTATCCAGAAATCCAGTGAAATTCAAGTGAGATCAGTAGAGAAGAAAAGGTTTTTAATATCTGCTGTATGAAACAAACATTTTCTTCTGAAAGGACTGGAAGTTTGTTAAAATAAATATCTTTCTTGCTTGAGGTAGTATGTTGAATATTGTGATCTACTTTATATAAAGGCAGTAACACATATTGAATATCAAGGTGCTACAAAGTCTAAATGTCTGAAACAGATTTTTCCCCATTCTGTGTCATCAGTTATCTCTATACTGAAAACTTTTATGTCTTTGTCTCTCTTCCCTTACCTGATCTAGTAATCTTCCTTACTCTCCCACACTTTCTTTACATGATGCTCCCAACTCTGTTTGTAGCAGCAATTTATACAGACCAAAAGCACAGGTCTGCTCACTGACATCCAGCTACCTGTCCTCAGTAATGGCTAACACAGTCCACAGTATGATTTCCATCCACATTTCCAGACAGAACCTAGGAGTCATTTGAATGAGACAGCAGAGTGCAGACTGCTCGCAGCACGAGGGATGATTAACATCTTTTTATTGTAGGACTGAAAAGGAAGAGGAGTTTGCTCATCTAACTTTACAATACCTTGATATTTATCTTGTAATCAGACTTGTCAAGTTTAATTTACTAATAGTGGGGCTTTTTGGTGCTTTGGGTTTTTTTATTATTTTTTTTTCTCTCCCAGAAATTGTTTAAACCATTCCTCAGCCAAAGCTCCAAGCTACCAGGATACCAGAACTTTATCATTTTACACATTTATTGTCCTTTTCTCTCTTACTTTTGTGCTTTCCTTGTGCTTATTTTTACATTTATGTTGTAACTACTATGTGTGTCTCACCCTTCAATGATTTCAGATGGTTAGTGTCCATATCAAACCTCATGTTTTCTGTGAAGCAGGTAGTTAAGGCACTGAATCCTACAGATTCTGTTACTGTAATCCTCTCTCTCTACAAACATAGACAGTTTTTAGGAATAGCTGCATCACAGTAGAATAAAAAGACAAACTATTTCCTGTAAATAATGTGTGGATTCTCAGAAAAGTGTGCACCAAGAAAAAATATAGCTTTATCTGTAGAAGTGTAAAACCCCAAAACCTTTGGGGAAACAAGATATTTTTATTTTTCTCTCATAAATTACCTAATCCACTGATGTCCACTAGAATTGAGATGAAATAAATTCATGCAGTCATGTATTACAATGCCAAAATGTACGGTGGGTCCTATGCACTAATACGTATGTTACAGATAAAAATCTGATAATTGATCTGTTAAACAGACAGCAATTGTCTGTGAACACTTAGATTTTTGCAGTCACCACTAGCATATTTGATTGATGCAGTGTGTTTTATGATGTGAGATTTCATTCCTGTAATGGTTTTTCCCTGGGCTCCCCCCCATCTCCCAGTTTGGGCCAGTTCTCCCTTTTCCCCAGACTCCCAGAACCTTCTACAACCCTCCCCACAGACATGTCCATCAATGCAAGGGGCTTTGCGCCCTCAGGGGAATTGCAGAGAGAGGCGTCGAGTGATAGGAGAAAAACAAAGGAAGTAAATCCCCCCCAGAAGAACAGTGGCTCACCTGAATGTCCTTCTACCTGAATTGTCTCCTCCCNCGCATTTCTGGCACCCAGCCGTGGGGCAGACGCGACCCCGCGTCCCACCGGACCCCGTTGGACTGCACAGACCGCAGACAGACTGCGACAGCGACGTCTGCTCTCGGCAGAAACGATTCGATACCCATTGCAACCGCTTTTGGATTTCTGATCATAGCTTTCGCGGAAGTCCTGCACCTTCTGAGAAAGTAGAACGCCTTCGGCAGCTGCGTCCTCTAGGAGGAGGGGTAGCGTAGCTTCTTCGCCCCCCGCGAGGAGGTCCTGCCCGGCGAAAAGAATCTCCCGCTAACCGACACATCTGAACAACACCGAAAAGGGTGAGAATTCCCGCTCTGTTTGGGGGGGTGGGAGTACTCCAGTTTGCTCTTCATAGAGCACGGGAAGGCTGCCCAGCCCCGTGGGAAGCGGTAACGAAAGAGCAAGTGCAGCATAGCTGTTTAGTATGAGTTTGGCCCCTTTAAAANACGCTCGGCTCGGCGGCGTGGCGCGAAATTTAAAGGCGACAGTGCAGTGTGAAAAGCTAATAGCTGCTTCAGCTTCCTACCCGCGGTTTTGGAAATTCGGTTGCAAGTTTAGTATGCTTTTAGTTACCGTGAGGATCAGGCTGTGCTTTTAACATCTGAAATGGGGGCTAAATTAAATACAGCACAAAAGGGAGTCTATTATCAAATATTAGGAGTTTTAATGAATTAAAATGTATCATTCTCTACAAGAAAACTAAAGAAATTAATGCAGTGGCTTTTCCTACACTTCCCCGAAATTTCTGCAGAGCTAGTCCATAATACCCAGTTTTGGGACACTGTTGGGCACGAATTAATAAAGTTAGGAAAATCACGAGACACTCCATCAGGCAGATTTGTATTTTGGAGTATGCAAGTTCGGTCCGCTTTGTTTAAACAAAGAGATGTGAAGGAAAAGCCAAATAACAATGGATGGACCCCTACTCCCCTAGTTTCTCCCCATCCCAGTTCCGAACCTACCCCAAAACTCGGCATTTTGAAAAGAGACCTTGCACGTGAACGTCGACTCCTGGAGCCCCTTAAAATGTCCGAGATTCCCTGTCCGCGAAGTCCGGGCCAGACCGCGTGGAACTCCCACCCCCAACCCCCGTGTCCCCAGCTCAGAAACCCCAGGCACGTGGCAGTTTCTCGGAGAGCAGTAACCCCCAAAACGGCTCCCAGTCCCCAAAAAGCCAGGAAAATGGCCGATGCCACGTGGCACCATGCCCTACCTGGTCACCTCCTTCCCATGATTACCCTCAGCATTCCAAAAACCCCTTCTGCCCCTTGCCCCTCGCGACCTTCGTGACATATTCCCTCCCCCCACCCTGCTTGTCACTCCCTCAGCACCGCCCCTCTACCCCTCCCCGGGGGCGTCTATCGACGGGATGTCACCAAATGTCTCTGTCCCCTGTTCCCACGGTGTCCCCGCCCCCTCTCCCGGTTCCCGCGGTGGGAACACGCTTACGGTTGGTTTCTATATCCCTGCAATAGATTCCGATGTTTCTAATTAAGATGAAGAGCAAGAAATCAAGAGCTGCAATAGACGATCAAGATGTCAGAGCAGTCGCAGAGCTGTCCAGAAGGCCCTCCACCCCCGCCAGTCACAAGATCGACAGACCAAAGCCAACAGATAGATGAGACATACCAGAAGCCTCCAGCAATACTGTCAGGAGTTCCTGAAGATGTGCTAAGAAAAGCGACCTTCCTGGTACTGTCAAGCGAAGCAACAGGCTGGGAAGATGTCGATGCCACACTTGTACAAAGCAGTGGAGAAGGCAAAGAAACCAAGAAGGAACATCCACCAAGCGACAAGAGCACTGATAAAGAGCCAAGCGCCAGTATAACAAGGTTGAATGCAAAACTTGATTTGCTGATTTCTAATCACAATACTTTGACAAATTTTATTACAAAGAAATTCACAGAATTAGATTAAAAGCTTGACAAACTACAAGCTGATGTGGCGTTTCTAGGTTCAAGGGCTGCAGAAGGCAGACCTCTTAGATCAAGTATTTACCCATTTGGAAAAGCACTGGCTCGTGCTCAATCATCAGAAGTGTTGGGGACAATTACCTCTGACACCTCATCAGACAAACTTGGTCTGTAACCAGTATGTTAACATACTAGATTTTCTTAATAAATTCACATTACATAATTTTCACTTTCAAAGTCTATTTCAATAAACAGTAATTTTTTAGCACAATTACTAATCGAAAAGAAATAAAATTTAAAAAAAAAGGGTGGAATTGTATTTTGTTTAAATGGTATGCTCTGTCTCACCCCTCAAAAGAGTACCCTATTCTGTAACCTCCTCTGCAGTATTGTGTATCTGTAATCCCATTGGCCTGAGGAGCAATCTGCACCCACTTCGAATCTTCCTGTTAAAGGTGCAGAGGAAGAGGCTCGCTCTCTTTTCTGGAGGCTCTGCCCCTCTCCCCCTCTTCCTCCCCTTCTCCCTCAGTGACCATGCTGCCTTCCCGGGGTTGGACTCCAAATAAATCCTCATCAGCACCTCACCAGCCGTTTAAAGTCTCCTTGCCTGTCTGCGTGCAAATACCAGCGAATATGGGGCCTGGGGGGCCCCCGGGGACCTCCCCCCAAATCTGCACTGTAACATTTGATGGCAAAGAAATGTTTAGATGCCCAACATGAAATTCCTTATAATGAGTTAAAATCTTGAAAACCTGACATAATGGAAGTAATTTCTGAGCTTGCTACTACAGCTGTTTTTAAATCCACACTAAGGAACCTATTCTGCATCATTTCATTTTTTAGTAAATTGTCTTTTGAAAGTTCTCAACAAGATGCAATTGTTTCTATGGCTTTCTGTACCTTAAAGGAAAAACGTTAACTGGATCAATACTTATTTTCTCTTCTTTTGCCAATAGTTATTTAAACTACACTCAGTTTTTAGTTCAGTGAGGTCTACAAATCCATGCAACACAGACAAAACTGAAATTCTGAGAAAATTTTAGTGAATTACAAGTTGAATTTAATTTACACTAGTGGAATAATTATTTTCCATGAGAAATTGTGTGGATGGACTAGTACACTTTTAGATCCACAGGGAACATGCATCCTTTAACAACCAAACATTTTCAGTGAGGCTTAGTATTTCTTTGTGAAAGTCATATTATGGAAAAGCAAATTTCAAAAAAAGTGTAGAAAAATAACTAAATGGTATTTTCTCTACACAATATTTTGTCCCAAATAAAATAACAAGAAATTTAAACGTAGGAAACATTGATCCAAATACCTGTTTATATTATTGTCACAGCTGACATGTAGGCAGACAATCTTTCTCTACCTACAAATCAACAGACGAACCAGACCTGAAGTGAGCTGGAGATAAATTTCAAAGGAGATAGCTGTAATTTCTAACAAGGTTTAGCAGAGTATATACTTTTTTTGTTTTACTGCAAAATATAAATAGGCAAAATACAGAAAGTTGCAGATGAAATTACATTAATTAATCTGCCATATGTTAGTTTATGTAGAGATCTAGATGTTAATCAGAGAACAAAGACTTGGGAGATTAAAGTAATCTGTGAAAACTGATGGTATCTATGCATGTGCCAAATTAACAGTGTTATAATCCTACTGTTTTTGATATGCATATTTATCAATATGATATGCAGAAATATTTAAATATTATAAATATCCTCAATTTAAAAATAGATTTAACTTTTTAAAGGAGGATAGACCTTATTTGTTAATATACTGCATATTATTTTTTCCATGTTCTGTACTGATGTCCTATTCAGTATGTGAAATTAGGACATTCTAGAAACAACAGTCTGAACCTTCAGATAGAACTGTCTAGAAATATATGGACACAATGGATAAAATATTCATAACATTAAAATTTAATTCCTCTCTGAAAGTTGCAGGAAATCACTACACCTAAAAAAATTTACACGTAATAAACATTGTGTAATTATCATCTCATCTGAGATGCATAGAGGGGACTTCTTTCCTACAGTTCCCAGATATGTGTCAATACTGGCTGCAGAATGCTCAGAGGTGCAGAAGGCCGCTAGAATGAATCGGCTGTACTGTTTGCTTCTGCTCAAACTTTTTTGGGGTATGTATAAAATTACTTACACTTTTTCTCCCATATGAGTGAAAGGAAAGAGCTGTTAGCCAAGGGGTTTTTGCCTCCTATGTCTTTTTTGTAATGAACAATTGTTTGCAGAACACAGCTTTATTCCAGTTGTCACTGCTGGACAATTTAAGGTATTAAGGTAAAGACCTCCTTCTGGCAAAAGAAAATTATTCAACACACCTAATTTTTTCTTAATAAGAGGTAAAAATACAGAAAAATTTGCTTCAATGCATTATATTTATAGTAAAGCAGCTTGGTAGAAACTCTGAAGGTACGTCTGTACAATTAAGGAAAAGGCCTAGTCCCTGACTATTGATGTTATTTAATTTCTAACATGGTTTCTGTTAATGGTTTTGGTCTTTTCCACCTACTACAGTTCCACATGATGCCTGGATATAGCTCCAGTAGCTTGGGCACAGCCACCATCTCTTTGGGGTGTAAAAGGATTTAGCTGTGTGGATGTGAGCCAAGCTGTACCTGTGATTTTATATGTTCCTGTTTTGTTTGTTTCAATCTTTGCACCCTGAAGAAAGAACAGTTAAATGTAAGGTACCTCTTGAATATATTTGAGTTAGGTGGAGTACTGGATCTGGCTGATAGAAAGGTAGCTTACTTCATGGCAAGCCCCTACGTTGCTGGGATTTGGATTCATGACCAAAACAGTGCTGATCACACCACAGTGTTTTAGATATTGCTGATCAGTGTCTGCGTGGGTTGATGCTGTCTCTCTTTGTCCCTCTGTCCCCAGCAGGGAGTGGGTTAACAGTGGGCAGAGGTTGGTAAGGGACACAGCTGGGTCGGCTGACCCCAACTGACCAAAGGGATATCCCACACACTGGGGTATTGTTATAATAAATAAAACTCAGTGGGTGTGGGGCAGGGACAATGTCTGAATTGCTCAAGAGACCGAGTGCATATTGGTCTGCTGGTGGGAGGTGGTGAGTGATTGCCCCTGCATCACTTGCTGGTTTCTGAGGTCCCCTATGACCCCCATTCATTTCCATTCCCTTATTAAACCCACAAGTTATTCTCAGTTTTACCATTCTTTTTTCTCTATCCCACTGCAAGGTGAATGGGTGAGCAATTGGGTCAGGGCTTTAGCTTCCACACAGGGCCAGCCCATAACACCTGGTTTTCAAACCTTGCAGTGATAGAGTTGTATTGTAGTGGTGTGTTAATGAGTTCTTTATAGTTTCTAAGTTTTTCTAAGTTCTTTGTAACATCTTTTTGTTCCTTGTACCCCCTTTGCCTTCCTGATAGTTGTCCCTGGGAATCCCCCAGTAACTGAGGGTGTCAATCCTTTCCCCCTCCTCCCTGGAGCCTGCCTGTCACCTCAGAGCCCCGCCTCAGAGCTGGAAAATTCTGTGAGGGACTTGGAGTGATAGGCTCGGTTTGGGGAAAATTCCCTCCTCTCCCTTGTGTGTGCTCCTCGTTTGTGTCAGTCACAGTCCCAGCCCCTTCTGTACTGAACTCAATTGGCTGTACCCTCCTCACCGCCCTCTGTACCGCCCCCAAATAAAAACGGGGTCTCAAAAGCCAAAAGCTGTCTGAGCAAGTCCTTGGCAGCTGAGGAGCCGCCTCCTGACCCCTCAACAAAATTTGTTCAGCCAGCTCCTCCCTTCATTCTCCACCGTTCTCTGCCCCTTGCCCCCTGTGCCCTCGATGTCTCGTCGGAACCGAGCCCCAGTGGATCGGCCCGGCCTGCGCTGCTCGCCTGCCGTGCCTGCTGCTGCCGCGGTGCCTGAGCCGGCCTGGGCACGGCGGGACCGCGTCCTGAGAGGCACCTCGACATTGCATAACTCCACTAGCAATCTAGGTAAGGGCTGCCTTTTTAGAAAGTTTTGGGTTTTCCCCTGATGTTTAGTTTAACTCTGCAACTTAAATCCCATCAATTCTTGCCCTGTCCACAGTAAGTGCAACTTTACTACTACCTGTTGTAAAGATTTTTTGAAGGGAAATCTGGATGTTGTTATGAGTGAAGTATGACTGGAAGTATGTGTTTGAAAAACAACAAAAAAACTGCACATCACAGAGCTGCAAGAGTGGCCTGTATGGATAACAGATGTCTCATCAGAGAAGAACCTGCACACAAGGTCCAGGAGGATGCCAACAAGGTTACAGCCTATTATAGCTATCCATCCTTTCCTTTATAGCCCATCAGAAAACCTTGGTGTACAAAGAAAGAGAAAATATGCAATAGGCAGCAAAGTAGCCTAAGAAGGAAAGGTAAGTTAAGCAACATTCTGGGAAAAATGACCATCCCCCTACTGCCTCCTACAATCCATGAAAGATCTGTCAAAAAATTGGTTTGTTGCCACCAAGTAGAGAAAAACTAAGATAGGACACGGCCTTGGACCCTGCTCTCTTTTGCACACACGCAATCCTGAACAGACCATTTAAAGAATGACAGCATGTTGAATGAATGAACTTTATGAAAGCAAAAGTTTGAAAAATAAATCTATTAACATATTTTGGGGGGGTGGGGAGGACAGAGGTAGAGGGGTGGAAGTCACCTTCATTTTCTAGAATGGTTTTGAATTTGATAACACTACTTTCATTACAATTTCTCTGTGGGCTATCATAACACTTTGGGAAGGCTGTTATTAGAGCAATTTCCAGGCTTTCCTTCTCTGACTTTGCAAACCCAAATATTTAAATTTTTGCCTTAGGCCCTTTTTTCTAGACCTTGTTGGTTTCCAGTATTCCCAAGCCCATCTGCTCATGTTTGTTCCTAAAATTGCACCTCATTGAGTTCAGAATAGTGAAAATCCAGATGAATTAAAAAATATTCCTGGATGACTGGGCTAATGGGTCACACCTTACCTGGAGGCTGGTAAGGCAGAGAGTCTGAGCAGAAGATTCAACTACAGCTTCCTTCTAATCTGAATTATTCTGTTTCTTTAGATCATTGCTCAAAGTAAATAATTGGAAGGGGAGTAAAGAAAGTGAAAGTTACTTTTAAAAAGTTTGTGTAGATTTGTGGATTGTGTGGTCAAACAGAGAACCAATTCCTTCACTACAAAAAAATGTTGGCAAATGTTCATTTCATAGTCCATAACAAACACTCAGGTCCTTTTCTGCAAAACATTTCTTGGTTTGCATTTGTATCACAGGATTTCCCTGCCACTATGCAATCCTTTCCTTCTCCTGACTTATATTTTACTTAAGCACATTACTTAAAAGAGATATTTTTTTCCTTAAAAAAATCTTACCTTCCAAAGTATTTGCACACTTAGAGCTTCATAGCATCTGAAAATTTAATAAAGATGTTCTTTCTTGCTCTTCTATGAGTCAAAAATGTTGCAGAGCCTTGGACAGGCTTTCGTGACACCACAACAAACATTTTTTTCACTCTGACAAGGAGTCACAGTTAATCCTTTCCTCAAATAGTTTTCCAGTAATTTCATATCTATATTACAGTTGTTTAATCTGGACAGTATTTCCATCGTTTGTTTATCATATCTATATTGTTACCAATTACAGAGTGGCGATGTTACATTCCCCTGGGGAAATGGTTTCTCCCACCCCAGTGAACCCCTAGGGACATAGAGTTGACCCTTCCTTCCCCTTTCTGACCCCATTGGCTGCGTGCCAATGGCTCCACCCCGGCAAGAACAGAGAAAAGCCCCTGTCCCCCTGAGATCGCTCTCTTTCCCTCGTGACCCCCTGGAGAACATCTGGAATAAACATCTGATTGCAGCTAAGGGTGAGAGCCTGTCTTTGATCCTATTCCCGTCTCATGAAATATAACCCCCCTGGACTGAGCTAGTCTAGACCCCTGAAGGGGACAGAAGGGGGGGTAAGTATTTTCATGGCAGAGGTTAGTATTTTTGAAAATCCATGCTTTCTTGAGGTATATAATTGAATCCTAAATTTCACTATTATTAGCTACGGTAAAGATTACTAGAAATTACTGCCTGTCTCTTTGAATTAAAAACTATTCAACAGTATAGACTGCTGACACCACTTTAATTCACTTTAACCATCTGAAATTCACCAAAACAAATGCAGGGTTGTACAACTGATGAGCTGTGCTTTTCTCAGAAGTGAAAAATTTTTGTTGTGCAGAGTGCTGAGACTAAAGACGACCAATAATTTCTACTGGCACTATGTTGATATCAGCACACAGGGATAAACTCCACTTATATTAGAGCCCCCCTAAAAAAGTAAAAATGAAGATGACACTTCCCATAAAATCATTTAACTGCAGAATCTTTGACTAAAGGTCTGAAACAACTTCCTTCTATTACACTAAATCCTGAATTATTTTCTCAAAGAGTGCAATGTCATATTTTGTCAGTGGTGAAGCCCTATGTGTCATATTCCCCAGCTACATTAATATTTCTGAAGATTCAAAGACATCATACGCCATAGCACTTGATGTCCATTAGCTGCCATGCTTGTTAGTGCTCAGAAGCAGCTGGAAGAAAGAGCAGGAGAGTGCTTCAGGCTTTTGCTTAAATATTTTTCCACCACTGGGAGCAGTCACAGAGGAACGGGAGCTGTTTTGCAATTCAT
This sequence comes from Cisticola juncidis, assembly GCA_013400215.1. Lineage (NCBI taxonomy): Eukaryota > Metazoa > Chordata > Aves > Passeriformes > Cisticolidae > Cisticola > Cisticola juncidis. The sequence continues at coordinate 259,622 of VXBR01008021.1, forward strand.
TTTGCTTAAAAAAAAAAAACAGAAAAAGCATAATATTTAAGAAACACACAAAAGATGCTGTAAAGTTAGATGGTGACTTTGAGCAGGGCCACAGGTAGTGAGTGAGTAAAACTGCATCATTACTTATGCAGCTATGCTTTGGAGAGACTGCTGGGGCTTTTCTTTCCCCTGCTCAAACTTTGGCACAGGAAAGGAACAAGGAAGATATTTGCTGTTGGGTTAAAATAAGGGGCAGAAAGAACAGAGCCTGGTGATTATTCCCTTTCCCTGTCCTTTTCCATATCTCTTTGATAGTGATCAAAGAACATATGAGTACAGCCCGGCATTACATTCCCAGTTGCAGATGCCACAGTGAGCTGACCCTCAGCAGTGCCACTGGTGCATTTTCCCATATTTGCAACTCTGCTCAAGTCAGCTGCATCTTACCAGAGCTGTGTCCTACCCTTTTCTGACAGTTTCAAATACTACACAGACAGCGAAAGGGTATTGGCAGGTGAGGTGAAACTCCTTACCTACCTGCCCAAGCATACGCAAATGGGAATTTAATGCTTTCAAAAAGCTTTCTGAGGCAAACTGCCACCACAAAATAGGATGAAAATGTTGCAGCTTGCAACTGGTGATAACCTAACTTATCTGATAACACAGGATTTACCACACTTTTAATGGAGACTAAGCTTGCCTCTGCAGTAATGAAAAATGTGACAAGTTGCACACTAAACATAAGCAACATTTTAGAAAAATATTGAGAGCTATGCTGGTAAAAATACCAAAATGAACGGCTTCTTTTTTGACACTGTTAAAAAAAAAAACATATGAAAGGACCAGTTAATTTTTATTCTTGTTTTCAGTCTGTTTCTATTTAAGAGTTGGCAGGCACAGAAATACAGTTGGTTCTTTGGTTAAAGAACAGAGATACTTCTCTGTTTATTTCTTCATAAGTAAAACTGGTCCCACAAGAAAGGAAAAATGCTCTCTTCACTTAATTTTCAATGAAAGGCTTCCTGTTGCTTTGCAAGGAATAGGTCAATACCTGCCCCAGGAAGCCCAGTCTCACAGAGCAAGAAACATGAATCTGAACAAGGTGAGTAACAGGAGCAAAGGTACCTGAAAGAGTGTATTTTTCTGCTGCTCATGGGATGCATTTTGCAGCTCAGCATTCACACATCATAGGGTGCTGACTCCTATAGGAATTCAGTTAATGATGTGAGGGTTTTTTAATCTTCTCACTGGTAGAGACAAATATATACTCAATAAAAAATTGAGAATTACTATAAAAAACCCTGTTCTTGATTCAAAATGAATAAAAAGAAGAAGAAAATAAAAATGAGCTAGAGATAGAGATCAACTTTGTACTGTTCAGTTTCCCTGTTTACAAGAAAATGGAGAATGCTCTCACTCCATCCTTGTTAGGACTTCACTGATCAGCTGCAGCAGCTGTAAGCATTTGATAGTATTGCTTGGAAATAATAATTCAGAACCACTTACATTTTTTTCTGAAAACCTTTTTGAGAAGGTGAGGAGTTTTCCCTAGTGGATTCTTCTCCTGTCCAAAACCTTGCTCTATTTCTGACACTTCAGAAACTGGAAAATCTCTGAAATCTGTGTAAAGATCTGAAACCAGAACCATCCAATCAGTGGTCAGGTACTTCTGAGCATTCCTTCCACAGAATCCTCATTCACCTCTAAGGATCACAGGCAAGATGCAGCTCTATGAGCTGCCTACTGTCTTCCTGCTCTATAGTTCAGGGAAAGCAAGTTCCATAGCAGGAAAACAATGAAGCTGTGGCACTACGTTGCATCACTTGGTGGGTTTGGTAACAGTTTTTAAAACCAGACTGGAATTTTCAAAGCCATATGGTGTAGTACAGTTGTGTCCAGATAATATTTCAAGACAGAGCATTAAGCAGTCCACCCCACCATTCAATATCCATACCAAAACAGCTAATTGAGTCACACAAAACATAAGCAGTGAAACTGAACCAAAAGTAATAGGCTTTTTTTAATTTAAATATTTAGTGCATCCAGTCCTGTGCTTCCTAGTAGAAGAAAGCCATGGAGCCATTTGAATGATTTCAGAGAAGGGCCACAAGAAGGAATCAGAGGGCTGGAATACATATTCTGTGCAAACAGGCTGAGAGAGTTGTGATTGCTCAGCCTCCGGTAGAGGATCCTCCATGGAGACCTTGGAGCAGCCTTCCAATAGTTAAAAGGAAAGCTGGAAAGGGACTTTTGGTAAGGGTGTGTAGTGGTAGGACAAGAGGATATGGTTTTAAGCTGAAAGAGGATTGATTTAAATTGCACATAAGGCTTTTTTAGGATAAGGATGGTAATAAACTACAACAGGTTGCCCAGAGAAGTATTGGGTGCTCCATCTCTGGAAGCATTCAAGCCCATGCTGGATGAGGCTTTGAGCAAGCTATCTACTGAAAGATGCCCTTCTCCATGGCAAGAAAGGATTAGATTAGGTGATCATTAAACATTTCTTTCAATTTGAACTACTTGATTCTGTGATTCTATAAACATGAAGTTATAGACATGCTTCAAGAATGCAGTATAACACACGCATTACACCTCTAGAAGCTCCCGGTGTCTGAAGTTGTACTATCAATGGGGAAAGACTGAAAAAGATCATAGATATTATGTTGAACTTGTTAACTTTTTCTATATACCTCAACACTGAAGAATGCTTCTTAGCAAAGTAAACTTAAAGTTCAAGGACACCAGTTAATTGGCAATGAGATGTCTTGATATCCAGATAGCTTAATCAGCTTCCTCACTTAAGGAAAAAAGCTTCCTCACCCAAGAAAAGGTGGGAATAACAGAATGTTCCATTTAAAAAGCAGATTAATCTCCTTTTAGGCAGATGTGGCAGAAAACGCCAGGTGGATTGTCTCAAGTGTGGCCAGCAGTGAGGATGCTGCTCAACTGAGATTTGACTCCTGCTCCCAGTTACACAGAAAAACCTCTCCAGAACAGTTCACAGCTGCTGTTAGCTGAATTTAGCTGAATCAGGCTTAATTTGCTGAGACTTGAGCCATCATTATTTTATTGTTAGTTCTCCTACTCTACTGGAATCTTCAGCTTTTTTTTTTTTTTTTTTAACGTGGCTCTCAAAATCACAGGACAATTGTGAGTTAACAGAGAACCCTGCAGGTTAGCACTATCTAAGGAATTGATACTTCCTCCCATAAAACAAGGATAAAACCTTCCAAAGATAGATTTTAGACTTATTTCTAAGAGGAAGTGTTTGTCCCTTTAAAATTATTTGTTATTTATCTATTGATTTCTTTGGATTTATGTCCCAGCATATCCCTTCCTCACTAGCAGAACTTTTCAAAGAACTGTTTGGTCAGATTGTATAAAATTATTAATTTGATCTAGGATCATTAATGTTGGATATTGTAGAAGTGAGACCATAGATATATTTTGGAAGCTGTGACTTTCCTTCAGACATAGTAGTTTTGCTCCAGGAAATTGTTCAGTGTGGTGAGCTTTTCCTGAAGCTTCCAGGGAAGACTGCTTACATACTTTTAAAATAACAAATGAACTTTTGAAAAAATGGACACTTTGTATTTATCATTTAATAGTCAAATGGCATCTGAAACACCCAAGAAGGGGCTTTAAACTGTCTAGCTAAATGTTTTATAAATCATAGATGTTTTGTTCAATCAAGATGAACTATCTTTTTTTTAAACCTTTCATCCTTTGCTCTTGTGTCTAGTCTGATGAAAACTGTTTATTTTAAACTAAACCTTGAAGTGATTGCTCAACATTCAGATCAATTACTTTTAGTTTTAAAGTCAGGAGAAAGCTTTTTTCAGCACCACAAGGAAAAATTGAGTTTTGTTTTCCCCAAAGCAGAGGCCAAATAAGCCTTTTTCTGCTCTTCTTGGGAAAATTGGGAAAAAAAATACAAATCTGTGGCAGCAGACAAGGTGTAGAGTTCAAGTGATACGCCAATAGTGAGGGGTGGCTAAAAGGAGTCCCACAGATTTTGAGAAGTGTTTGGCCAGGCTGGGAAGCTGTTGTGAAGAGTAAGGATGCTCATGTCAGTGAAAGTAGGCACTGGGTCTCTGAGGACACCAAGCCACCCCTGGGAACCTCTGTCCATAGCCCAGGGGCTATCAGGGGGTCAGTCTTGATCCCTGATTCTTGAGAGTTCAAGACACCCATGAAGACCCTTCTGTACTGCCCTTGGAAGCAGCAGCAGCAAAAGTAAAGGACCACACCAGTGGGAAACAGAGAACAGCTTTTTACGCACATTTCTAAAATATCTGATGTATGAAGCTTCCAATAAAGGAAGGTGAAAAGAATTTTGCTTGAGTGCAAGATCCCTGCTATTGAGAGTGTATGTGTCTTGAATTCAGCTAAATGAATATAACTAGCAGAAAGTCAACACTTCCAAAAGATTATTGTTTCCTATGTTCATATTTGAAATAGAGGTTGGCAGAGGGAAAGAGTGGACTCAGAACTTAAAAAAAAATTAACAGGTTTAGTGGTGATTGGTGTATTTGATGGCAGAACACTTCAATATATTCTACCTGTTTTCCTGGGGATAATTCTCTGAAGGCAGAAGATTTGGACCAATGTTCCATATAAAGAGTGTTCTCTTAATCAGTCTTTTGCTGGTGGGGGAGTATGGACAATGCTGGGAGGGGGAAAATATTGCCTACTTTAATGCAAACAGCAGAATTTCAGAGAGCATAAAAACCAAATACCAATCCAATTAATACTAGGAAAATGAACCAAGAAATCATGCCCGAAGTCAACAAAGGCAGTTAACTCTGCACAATCTCAAGGTGAATCCACTCAGAGTATTACACATTGTATCCTAGAGCTGTTAAAACAAATATATGATGTTGAAGTAGGTGTGTTATATTGCAAGAAATGCTTTTTGGCTAATTGATTTACACAATGTAGTATTCAAATTGTACTGATAAAACCAAGATTCTATAAATATACCACTCGTGTAGGAAGATGAATCCTAGGTATAATTTCCTGAGTGTAGGACTTGAGGAGCTGTCCTTGTTATTTATGTTTCCTGACCACTGAGGACAGGGCTAAAAGGTGATCCCTTGCCAGTCACTTCTGGCATCTTCTCTGAAGGTTCCCTTCATCTTCTTCCTGACTGAGATTATAAAGGAGATCTTTCTGTTGCTGTATTGCTTCTGGTCTTCTCTCAATGTGGGCTGCATGTCCTCTTCAATTTTGTAGCTTCTGCTCACTTCCAAAATAAGTAAACATACTAAAGATTTCCTTGTGTGCTCAGCCGCATTCTGCAGCATTTTGATATTTGCTTTTCTTTTAATGTCACTTTTTAACTTTCTCACTTTTTTACATCAATTCCACCATTTTAACACTTTCTCTGGCACTGCAGTGCTCACTGGATAAAATCACCCTTGTGATGCTTTCATCTTACTGACCTGGCCTCTCTCTCTTTCTCAAGCACTTGCCAAAACCTTGTATGGCTGCATGGACTGAACTGCTTCCCTGTCTGCTTCTGAGATTCCCAACAGTGATGTGTAAGTGCTCTATATGCGTCATGGTCTCAGATATCTCAAAGCACACTACCAGTTCCATGGACTTGACTGCTTTGATCTGATTCATTTCACCTATTTGTGGCACATAACAAAAATCCCTAAGGCAGCAATGTAGTCACCCATGGCTTCATTTATAGTTAATGGGAAGTAGCAAAGACCTCTACAGTGCAAATTAGGATGTCATAAAAGAGGCTTTTAGGCAGCAACGCCTTTTCTTTCTTCACTGCTATCTAAGAACCTAATGTGACTGCAACCGTAAGTGAAATCCCAGCAGTGCAGTGTATGAATGCACTAGTTACTGCTTGATTTGGATTTTCTTCTGATTTATCTTTTTACAATGAGGACAGACCTTTATGTTCCCAGCCCTAAGGTATATATTCATGAGGATGACTGTGCCTGTTTGGTTGTTAGGAGTTTACTTTCCACATGTCATCACATTACTTATTCCTACTTGCATTACTATTAGAACTTGTATCCATATTTGTATTATCATTAAAAACTAAATCCCACAACTAAAATCATGGGATTTTTATATTGCTACAAAATAGGTAAAAAACCTCAAAAGCATATAGCATGTTTTATTTTTGTACCACAAATATCTTTAACAGAAGCTGACTCAACCTAAACTATAACATTTTCAGGTACATTAATGCCAGATATTAAAGTCACAATAGTTTATACACTATCATCTGGGAGAATTTACCTGACTATATGTTTCCTGAAGCAATCTCACCATATTGCAGTATTTTGACCATTCACTCAGACGCTTGTGTTTGAAATATATTTAATAATGTATAATGCCATTGTTTTTCAAAATTACAAGGCCAGACAAATGGAAAAGGAAAATGAGCTCCCTGGTTCGTATACACAGGAAGACTTATTTTATATAAACTACAGAAACCTAGGAAAAAATGTATATGTGTGCACACAGGGATACTCCTTGGTTCATTTCCTTCTTTTCAGTTCCATTTATGAATTTATATTTTATTTTGCTAAGAGCAAGATAGTTACCGCAAAGTGTCAGGCTAAATGTGGAGTGTAGTTCGACATCTGCTTTATTTCATTGACTGACAGTGAATACAGAGCCCATCCTCTCCTATCCAAAGCATTGATTTGTATTCAGGAAGTATGTGAGTCATCTTAGGCTGCTAGACTTAGGGATGTAGCTCTTCTTTTCTAGATAGATATGTTTGGCAAGTTACAAGCAGCCTAGAAATATCTTCTTAGTCAAAAATATTTGTCAAGGGTAAGTTCAAATCCCCAGCCTGAATGTCATTAATGCTGTTCAGTGAGAGTGGCAGAGGCTTACAAAGAAATGAGCAGTCCAGCAAAATGTGTAGCCTCTTCAGTTCCTTTTGAATGAAGTGCAAGTTACAAATGTTCAACACATAACAGATGAAGCCCAAATGAAAGCATTTTCAGTGGTCTGGTAACTCATTTTATTTGTGCTGAGATTGCTTGTTTCTTGGTACCCTGCAAATGAGGTTCCAAAAAAACACAGAATACTCCCAGGATAATTAGTAATCAGCACCACAAAGCTTTTTAGAAAATGTATAAAATGAGTACTTGTGATCTTTTGCCAATCTATTAATTCTCCAATTAAAAAAAAAAATAAAAAAGGAAGGGTGATGCCTCATTAGAGCTTAAAAGAAGTGAAGAAAAAAACCCTGCAAAACAAACAAATAAACGAAAAGCACCTTGCCTTGAAACTCAAAGACAAAACAATAAAGTACTTTCGTAAAATAACGTTAATGTTCATGAAATATGTTTAAAGTGGAAATTGCTTTGGGAAGTTGGGAAATGTTCACATAGTGTTGGATGCCACATGGAAGATTCAAAGCACAACACAGTTAAAAAAGACTAAATGAGTCAAATGCAGAATTAAAGTGAGCACGATATTAAAAGAATGTGGGAAAAAAAACCCTTTAAAAGGTCCTGAAAAATATATTTATTTAATAACTACAAATATTTTTCCATTTTCAGTATTTAGTTGCCAGACCTTTTGACCTTTCTCAAAAAAAAAAAAAA
>VXBR01008021.1:267215-350269 GCA_013400215.1 Cisticola juncidis
AAAAAAAAAAAAAAGACATTTAAATCTCATATTAATCATATTTAATTTATGTAATAGGCAGATGACATTGTTTGCATGTCCAGAATTCACTAAGATTCAGTGAAATAACTAAACCCCATGAATTGAGGGTAGCTTCTGTCTTCTGGATACTTTTTCTCAAGGGTAGCATCTGGCATAATAATAGATATTCCCCTACAGCCTTTCATATGTTTATATGACACCAGCTGAAACATTACCATTAGGAAATAATATTGTTCGAAGGAATTGATTCAGATCCTCCATGTTATATGCTATTTGGTCAGCAGAAAGCAACAACACTGACATCATTTCTCCAGCTGAGCACTGCTTTTAGCACTTGAGGCCAAAGAGTGTCTTAAACTCTCCCAGGGAACACCTGCCCTACCAGTCCCTGGCTGGATCATCTCTGAGGTGGAGTTTTGGCCCATGAGACTGGATATCCCTCAGGAATGACTGCGAGGAGGGAAAGCTCAAGTTGCCTGCTCCTAGAGCAGCTTGGGTGCAGCTGCCTGATAAAAAGCTATATGGGATGTGACACACCATTGCACTTAGGTATGATCTAGGTGTCATCCAGAGGCATAAAAAGCAAGCATAAGTCTAGCTAGGACTATGGCTCGATGAAGAGCCTCCAAGTTTCCATAAGAATAATAAGAATCCCCATGCCTCACACCAGGAAATCCACTCTGAATTGACACATGCTGTTTTTAGAATAACAATCTCTCTTATGTGTACAGTGCACAGCGCACCGTGAGACAAACTTCTGAAATGTATTTGTAGATGAATACACTGTGCCACCTGCAGTTTTAATAAACCAAACCAAATTATTTTCTCTCCATCTCATATAACTTTATTTATGAATAAAGTACTCAGATTTTGAGCAAGACTTTACTTCTATGAATCAGGAATTAAGGAATAGATTTGCAACTGCTCTGAGAAAGGCTCATTGGCTCATCATAAATCACTACTAGCTCTGTAATTTGTCAGTATATTTTGTATGCTGGAAAAATGAGGAAAAAAATAGGTAGAGATGGGTGCAAGTGCACTACACAAGTAGGTCTTTCAGAATATTTTCAGATGCCAAGTATTTGGATTAAGACTCACAAGAACAACTGCTACAGAGAAATCCATAAAAATTGTCATTTGGAGGTTTTTTCACTCCTTCTCCTCCCTTTCACTTGTGCCTGCCTTAACAGCTATTCTGGCTCTTGTAAAGCTTTACTGCATCTTTAGAATTCTGTCTGGCTCAAGTACATTTAAATAGATAAGTCCGAGGTTGAGGTATTGCTATGTTGCTCCTGGTGCAATTGCCTTTCTTTAGGGAACACTTACTCCTTTTTTCCTGACATTTTATCTGGAGAAACTACTAACTGACACCAGAAGAATTCTGTGGTGAAAGTGTGTCTATAGGTTTTTATTTTACATAGAAAGAGCAAACATCTACTGCTACAGTAAAAGTACTTGTACTTTAACAACAGAAAATGTAGCAAGTACAAAAAGGTGAGAATATAAATCACATTCCTTTCCTTATAACAAACAGAATACGTCGGTTTTTGTCACCTGAAGAAAGACTCCTACTTCAGCAATATGAGCAGCTCTTGAAATAGATAAAGGCTTTTCAAGATAAGAGAGTTTCCAGCTGAAACTGGAAGAAGTTTGTCTATTCAGAAAATAATATGGCTTTCAGCTTTGCCTGTCTAGTAAACAAAGGAAAAAAAAAAAAAAGAAAAGAAAAAAAAGTGCTACACAACTTCTGAGGATGAACAAGCATGAGGCAATATATTCTTGCCAATGCTATGATAACAACAAAAAAATCTCACTTGGACTGTCAATCTACATATTCTTTTTTCTCGTTGTGAAAGCCAAATTACTACTAGTGTCATTAGATTCAGAAGAAAATTAAAACCCCACACTAGCTTGATTTTCATTTCTTCCTACCAGAATAGTAGTTTAACTTACATGAAATTTTACTTACACACACAAACAACTTGAAGAAGGGAACAAAACTTACCCACTGAATTGCTGTGTGCATACTAGAGTTTTCAACACAATCCCCTGCTTCCACTATGACCCAGTAGTAAATCAGGACAGTTAACCAGCTGTGTGGCTTGCCAGATGGAATCTCATGTTTACTGATAGGGATATGTCACCATGAGATTTCTTAGTTTTCTGAGTGTTTATATTAAAGTAGAAGCTTTCACTTCTTATGCTCTGTTCATGTAAACGAGATTGTTTTTGCAAATACTGTCATTGGGAATTTCACCCTCCAATCTTGATTGACAGTCTATTTGACCAATGTGGTTGAGAGGTGGGAATTTCACCCTCCAATCCATGGTCACCTTTCTAAAAGTATATCATGGATGAAATAAACAAATCAGGGCTTTTGCCCCTGCTCGTCTTTCTCCAAAGTTCCAAGAGTCTGTGTGGTCATTTCAGCATGGCAAACACTGGGATATACTGTATCCACTATCCAAAGCCTTGGTTTTGGTTTTCCTTTTTGTTCAACACGGTGCTAGTCCTTGACCTTGAGTCTGACTCATCTTTCTTGGTCTCTGGTTCTGAACTGTATTGGTGTTACCCCATGGGATAACTGTTTATGTCTTATGCCAAGTACAGAAGCCTGGACTTTGGGATCTGAGCACCATTTTCTCCCTACAAGGCAACTACAGTCTGCTTTCCTAACAGAATTTCTTGCATCCTCTACAATGTCTGGATAGATGATCTGGTAAAGTTTTCTAAAGAAAGTAATTTTCAGTTTGTTTATTTATTTTTTTTTTTTTAGATTTCCTTTTCTTTGAATTGCAACTTAAATCGAGATCATTAAAAGAAGAGCAGGCTGCAAGTAAGAAGAGTTAGACATAGGCCAGGAGAAATATGCCATGGCTGCTACTGCTGTCTTTGTAGATGATTATCTGGGAAATGTAAGAAGAAAATTACTTCAGATATTAAAAATTACCAAAGTGTATCTGGAAGCCTTGAAAGGGTGTGAAACATCACAGATGATAAAAAGATGTGCATGGATTCAAGATCACTCCACAGAACAATGAAGAAGAGATTCTACTTTATTCCCAGCTGTACTGAAGACTTGGTCTCTGATCATATTTTGGACAAATGCTCAGTAATATTACTTAGCAGAGAAACTCTGGCTTACATGGGCCTCAAAGAAAAAGTAACATCTACAGGATATGAAGGGAATCCAGTGGGTAGCAAAGATGCCAATCTATCCCTCACACATCTGAAGCAAATCCTGAGGCAGCTAGCACATGTTGCTGCAATCCAAAAAGATGAACAAAAAGCTAAGGAAGTCAAAACAAAAGTACCAGTCCTGAAATCTTACGTCCCTCCAATACAGTGCCAGGCAGCTGGAAGTGGCTTAGAAAGCAGTGTACAAGTACTCCCAAATCAAAAAGCCTGTAGCCCTTAGCAATTATTTCAGCAATCTCCTGCACATGCAGGGGACATTTTCACCAACAGAGGTGGTCATGCCCTGGGCTCACCTCCTGTAGGCACTGGGTCACAAGGAAGACTGAGACAAAGTCCTTGGAAAACACCAGGATGAAGCCACTGCTGAGCTCATGTGAGCTGATCCAGCTCTGGAACTGAAGACCTACAGTCTGAGGGACAGAGGCCAGGGAAGTCAGCAGTGATGGCAAATGCACTGTGTAGGCTGTTTTTCTTCCACAGCATTAAACTGCTAACTCTGCAGAACAAGCAGAACAGGCTCTGACAACATGCTACAACGAATTCCCACCTTTATTACATGGCCGGCAATCCAGAGAAGCACCTAGAAAGCAAGAGTTAAGGCTGGTCAAATGGTTGGGACCAAAAGAGATGAGGGATGATGAATGTGTATAGGATTGGACTTTGCTAAAAAGTTGCTGAGGAGGAATCTCATTGGATTTAAGAGGAGACAGTTGCATTCCAGGTGGAACACAGGCTTGTAGGTAGCTCTGAGTGAGGTGTCTCGGAATCTGCCAAGATGACATGCACAGGTTTGTTTCGTTTATCTTTGAAAGGAACAAGGTGACGAAGAAGGGAATTCACATTTTATCTGCTTTGAGCATCTTCCAGTTGTCCAGAGCACACTGCATTTTGGAGCCCCACAGTCTGGGCTCCACGTTCCTTTGGTTTCTCCCCTCATTCTTTATTTTCTCATGTTTGGCTCCTTTTGAGCCACCCAGAGCCAGCAGGAAGTGAGGGCTCTCAGTTGTGCTCACCTGGGACCACACGTGCAGCTCTAGGGTGCTGTCTCTGCTAAGATATGGCTTCTCAGTTAGACTTGGTGAATTTCTGCTGCTATTTTCTAACAGTAGTCTGCAAAATACTTTCTGTGTTTTCAAGGAAATATGTGCAATTTTTAAATATCCACCTGTAGACAAAAATAAATGGAGCAATCAATTTAATGGTTAGATATCATGGGTGGAAAACCCCTTTCCATCACTGTTGTGCAAACCTCTATTTTCTCCTGTCACAAAGCAGCAATAATAATTTTTTCATGCAAAGGGCTTAAATTAAATTAACTTTTTCAGCTGAAAAGAAAGCATTGTTTTTATCAGGTACATTTAACAGAAAAGAATGGTTTTGACAATTGGTTAAGCAAGATATTGTCTTTTTTAATTTTAAACACCATTTATTACCTGTAGATTTTAGTAGTTTCAAAAATAAAATCAGAAATACCATTTAAGTTCTCCTTGCCTCCTGCTATTCACTTCATGTTATTTTCTCTGGTGTAAGACTGAAAAACCATTAAGCAATTACTGAAGAGATTTGTTTTCATTTTAAAACAAAAACCCAATTCATGGACGTGAAAATATGGGAAATCTCACCCATATTTTATTAAAGAATGTGTTAATATGTCTTCTTCAGGGATTTTCTCAGTGTGAAAAATAAGCAAATTCCATTACTTATAAAAGCACAAAGAGAATTTGATGTACACTGCTAAAAAAGTAAAGCCTTTCAGAAAATAACAGGCAGCTCACTGGGGCATCACTGACCTATTCCTTTCTCACTTATTAAATGAATCTGAGGACCGTTTCGGGGCTGTATTGATCGTGTTTTCAAAATGACAGGTGACCTCCAAATCAGTTCACAGGCCAGTGTCTCTTAGTGAAGCACAGAGCTGCTTGTCAATGGTGCCCTCGGAATTGAAACAGACATTGACGGACAGGACCTTCAACTGGCTGTTTAAAACATGCAGATTTCCCAGATTAGACTGGCCTTTTTGTTGGGTTTTTGTTGGCGTTGCTGTTGCTTGGGAATATTTAATGGGCTTTTATTGATTACGTGTTTAGCGTTACAGTGTTAAAAGGATGTGCGGAATACCGTGGTTAGGAATTGGTATTCACCAACTTTGTAGTACAAAGGTTTTGTTGTATCTTTATAAAAAGAACTGTGATTTTAGATACAAATATATGCTCTAGTAAAAATACTAAGTGTACAAGCTTGACTCTTATTTCTGTTTTGAAAAAGGTTATGTGAAATTTCTGTAAGTTAAGCAGTCTGTTCTATTAAAATGCTATGACTATTTGCTACCTATGACACAACTCAGTGAGATTAGTGCTACAGGTGTCAGTATATTTGTAGTACCTCAACATTAGCTACAGATTTTTAGTGTTAGAAAGATGAAAAGAAACAATTTTTTTTTATTCAGTATCTCCAATATTGTTACAAGTGCATGCATGTCTGATCAAATGCATGCATGTCTTATCAAATGCAGCAACAGTGTAAAAGAAGTACTGTCTTTAGAGAAGGTGGGTGTTACATGTATTTTCTCAGAGCCTGATTTTGCTCTTACAGTATCCATTGTCTATCTACATTGTCTTATAATACTTCATTATAAGGTATTATTCAAAAAATGAAACCTTGATCAAAATTGCAATAGGTGTTTATCACATATGAGTGAAGGAAGAAATCAAAAGATCAAATTATGTATTCCTTCCTTCCTGACTTCATCTGCAAAGTTTTCCTGGTTTTGATTTTGCTTTAAGAGAAGATCAAATCTTATAAATTTCTAATTGAATCTAAGTTCAAACACATTAGCAATTCCTACAGCTCACCAAGATGATAAGTTTCTAAAATTCTTTCATTAAAAGCTTTTACCTCAAAAGTATTTGCAATTTCCTCTCCAGTTTTTCTGTCTTTGAATTAGATTACTCTCCTCTGTGTTTCACCCCCGAAAAATGCTAATTAAGATGGTCCTGGACCAAAAGCAGAGTGCTCTGTGAGGTCACAGTGTATCACTTTCTATCTTGACAATTTTAATGTAACAATAATATTCCATCTGATTTTGCCTAATGTGGGTTTCACATACCTGGTTTTTCATATTGTAGAAAAATTTGAACCCTTTCAATACCTTTTCCCCCATTTTACAGTTGGGGAACTTTATCAACTCTCATGATTTCTCAGTGAAATTATTCACAGTATTTGACAGGAATCCCATTTATCCTTTCCCAAATCCCATATTTTTAAAAGTTTAAGTGAAGCCATAGATGTCGCATATTAATTCCCACACAGGGAAGAATTCAATCTGAAATTTCTAAAGGTAACATTAAGAGTATCATATTCTGCCCAAATGTAGTGCAGGCAGACTTCAGACACATTTGTCTTGGTTAGGATGGACATGAGCCTCTCTCTCTGCAATTTGAGCTGAAGAACTGTGGCCCAGCTCAGAAGTCATAGTTGCATTTATCCTGCCCCTGAAACAACGCTTCTTGCCTCGCAGTAAAGAACATACACTCTGTTGCTGTCAGTATGCCTGGAACATGAGCCATACCCAGCTGATGTTCCACCAGCTTGGAAAAATTTACTTTGCCTAAATTGAGAGCTGTAGGATGCAAGTCAGATTACTTATCTTTTAGACATCACCATTAAAAATCATTTTTAGAAGTATCCCAAGACCAATTGGTTCAGGTGAGCACTCCAGACAGAGAAAATTCTGTTCTGCCTCACTTTCTCTCAGCTTGGAAGAATTTGTATTCATGGTCACTGAGGGTGCATTAAACTGCCTGTGCAGAGCCCAAATGCTTGCCTTTACTTATTCCAGACAAGCATTATTTCAGTCTGGGAGGGGTGGGCAATCATAAATAAGGAGACTGATTCTGTCAGCTGATGATTAAGACACGCTATTTACAGGAGGACAGCACCAGGTCCAGGCCCTTGTGCACTATTGTGCATTTTCCTTCACCATTGGCAGGTAAAAGAGATTTTGAACAAGAATTGGAAAGATAGCATTCCTTCTCCATATTCTACTAGAAAATACAACCATCTCTGGGCGATCTGGAAAGATTATTTTTTTAAGTGAGAGAAAATCACAAGAGTATCAGAAAACATATGTTACAGTAAAGTCAATGATTCAATACCTCAGTATTATTTGCAATACATTGTTGCACCATTAGCAATCTGTAAAAATCCTACTAATCTCATAATAAAAGCCGACAAACAGATTTTGAAGGTTAGAGTGCCTCTGAAATCAAATTGCTCATAAACTCAGTAATATTAAAAAGGGAAAATGTACAAGAAAATAGATACCTCAAAATCCTTCAAGCAGTACCCACAGTGCTGGAAAATCTGTGTCATCAGTGTCAAAATGCTGGCTCAGCAAAAGTGGTCTGACAAAGATTTTTAAAAGTCTGTGTGTTTTTTAAATCTTTCTAGTAATGAGAAATTGATGTTTTAGAATTCTAAGGAAAGTGAAACTGTTAATTGTCAGGTTTCTTTCTATTATTTTCAGGGCATGGAATAGTTGGGAAATTACCTGGAAAAATAGGTTTCAATTAAAAGAAAAAGAGAAACAAAGCCAGCTTTTCATGACTATGTTTATTTTCATGATCATGCTGTATACAGTTTTAGAATTTGCTCTTGCATTTTTTCTTGAGCAAATAGCTTAATACGAGTTCTTGACAGTGGTTGAGAAATTTATGCTATGTTCTGTTTCATTCTAAGGTAGTGACCAAAGAGCAAAGACACTTAATTTTTACACAAAAAGGGGAACTCACAATGGAATTTTGTAAGTAAATTAATTTTAATGGCTACTCCATCTCTTATTACAAGTTATTCCCACACCAGTTTTACATCTCTGTATGATATTACGTACCTTGGGGGGAAGGGTTGTGCCTTAAATTAAATCTGTGCAGTTATTCTCATGAGTGTAAAGTGTTAATCAAAGTTGCTGTTTCTAGTGACATAATGACTTCATTCTAACTAATCTTTGCAAGTGAAGGGATGCTATCTATTGAAGTTGTAAAATGTTCAGTACAAGTACATATTCAGAAAAGTTCCTATCAAAGTCCAGATGCTGTATAAATATCTTAGACATATATAATATCTTAGACATATATATGAGATCACAATCAAACTAGGGAAAGAGGCAAAGAGATTTCCTAGCTGCCTTTGTTACATGTGAATAAAATTTTAAAGGGCTTACTAGCCAAGACTGTTATAAATAAAGCAGGGCTTGGGGCTAAAGGCAATCCGGGGCTAAAGGCAATCCATGGCAAAGGCAAGTTTTCTGGTAGGTGACTGTGGCTTTACAAGTTGACAGGACAAAAAGAATCAACAATCTAAGGCAAAAGTAATAACTATTCACTTTTTAATTTTAGAAGAAAATGTATTTAAATATCCCATTCCTTGGGCTACAGTAGAGCATCTAAGAAAAACAATGGGAAACTAAGGAGGCTGATCAAAATTTGTAGATTCTGAGATACATGCTCATACTCTTCATATAATCAAGTATCAGCATTATTGTACATGCTAGGGTTGTCCTCCTGGGTTGTCCCTCTGATTGTAACCCTCATATTTACTAATCTGAAGCACACTTGTAATGAAAATCTATTTAATAAATAAATAAGGTAATTTCCCACAGCAAAACCTTTGGGATGAAATCCCAAATGCCCCTATGTATCCAAGAGAAAAATATCCATTAATCATAAAGCAGGTAGTATTTTATTCTTTATCTTTCAAAACCCTCATGTTATGAAAGCATAATGAGAAGCTGGTTTACTAGTGCCATTACTAACACAAGCTGCTATTTGAGCTTTATACTAATATCGAGCTTCACTCTTGAGGTTTCCTCCCATTTCAGTGAAGCAAAATAATCTACCTATAATAATATAACATATTCTAATTAGGATGGTGGAAAATGCAACATGCTTCTGTTATTTCAGGGATCCAAGGACGTTTGAATTATTCTATAAATACAGTGGGTGCATTATTTGAATGGAGTCTGACTGTCTTGAATGGTGCACTAAGACTTTACATACCACTTTCTGTCTTCAAAGTTTTGAGCTAACATTGACGGAGTACAATAGGTATCATCAATTTGAATTAAGTGAAGGAATGGCTTCTCTGTCAAGGACTAGAAAGGAAAATTGTCATGGTAGTGTGAGTTTAAGGGTCAAAAATGGAGGGTCTGAAATGAAGATGGAGAAATTGACTGTAGAAGAGGAAAGAAAAAAATCCGGACAAAACCGATTTTTAGATAGACTAAAAAACTAGTGAAAAAACAAATGTGAGAGTACTTTCAGCAACCAGGGAAAAACACTGTTTAGACTTTCAACATTCCTGTTCATAAAAAAACCCTGCTAACACATCTGAGTGCATTAATTTAAATTTCCTCACTCATTTTACACTTCTAGCTAATAATGTGTGTTTGTTTACTTTGCTTATTTTTATTTGGCACACCAAATGTTATGGGTGTCACCAGGAAAATCTTTCATCACAGCTTTATTGTAGCTTCTTATTGGCAACCTCAAACATTCAAAAACAGAGAATGTGGCACAAAAATAATAACATTTTCTTTAAATGGTGAAGAAGTGACACAAATCGATGTGAGGTCTCTGTGTAAGCTGCCATCTCATTTCTAAGTTGTTAAATTACACTTGCTTTATCATCAGGCTGTGTATTTGGAAAATAAAAAGAAAAAAAGAAAAAGAATCTTGGACTTCTGCGTCAGCAACTAAGGTTTGATCAAAATTATTTAGTTTTATTTGCACATTAAAATTATGCATGTGGATATTATAGATTACTGAAAGACTTATCTACTCCTGGGTATTTCTTTAAGATACTGAAGATTTTCAAAGATCAAGAAAATTTAAAGACTTCAGCTAACAGCTAGACAATAATATTTCAAAGGATCAAAGTCAACATGTACTGGTAAAAGTATCTTCTCCTGAAGTTACTGTATACCTATAAATAATTTCATTCAGGTTACAACTGAATATTATATACTGAGATTAATTATTTTAGAATGAAATGCTACAATAGTATCTATTTTGTTGCATTTTCAAACTACCTCTTCCAGGATACAAAAGAATTAGAACAAGCTGTGCTAAGTGATTTAGTGATTTCCCCAGTGTCCCAGTGTGCTTTGTTTACAGCTAGGCATTGCCACTATCAAAGCTTTTTATTTCCCTTTTTTTCTTCCTTGTACAAAACCACTACAAATATGCAGCATTAAGAGAAGATCAGAAGGCATCCTGCAGTCCAGGTGATAAAATTTCTTCATCCATTTACATTTTATGGAGTTCAATAAAATTGGTTACCAGTTATAAAATGTAAGGCCTGAGTTCTCCTCTTGTGATGGAAACTGCATATTTATGCAATGCATAGCACAGATCCATGTTCCATTGATCCATGATCCATGATCCATTGATCCAAGCATCCATCTATTCACTTATTTGTTTATATAGTCATACACATGGATTTGGACAATTAGTTGTGTAACCTATGCTAGTTAAAAAGTAAAAACCATAACTTCCATTAAGTTTCCATAAAATTAAATGGAAATCTATCCAGATTCTCAGGGCCGTGCATGCTGCAGCAACCTGCCAGAATTCTGAAGTCCATGAACAACGTTCACCAGACAGTGGTTTCCTGAGCGTAGCTGAAATTTTTGAGTGTGTCCTGTAAATCCATAAGGGGCTGGCATTTGCCCTTTCACAGCTTTCTCCTTTCTGCTGGTGAAAATGCCACTGACAGTTTAAACAATCACAGGCAAACTTGTTTATACTTGCTAGAAAGGCATGTTCTGTAAAAAGGACTGGTTCACTTGGCATGTTTCTTAGCACAGTCTGACACTTTTTTCCAATCAAAACCAAAAATATCTTTTGAATTTCAGTAACTGTGCAAGCAACTGAATGTGGGATTTTCTGTTTATGAGTGAAACACAAATACCAATTAGAAACTATGCTCAAATTCTTGGAAGAAAGACCAGCAAAGGAAGGGTTCTCATCTCTCTTTTGATGCACTCATCTCCTTTGGCTGAACGTACCAAATGGTTCTAGTAGTACTGTGGCAGTATAGCTTGAACTTTTTTTTTAAGCATGTTTAAAATTTTTTGAATTTAATTATTTACTTGTGTAATTTTTACATAACTTCTTTTATTTTTAAATTTATATTTAATCCATGATGATAAGCATATTTCTAGTTCTGAGCAATATCACACTTATTTACCCACAGTAAGACTTTCATTTTGACATTAAATGCACTGGAACATTCCTCTATAATATAATTCTATTTTCAGTCATTCTTTGAAGTACTATATGGGTATTCAATTTAGCAGCACAGAAGGCAAGTACTGTAAACACCACAATCTATTTATGAAAAGTAAAAATAATTCATGGAGTTTCTAATCTAAGAAAGCAAGCTATGAGTGACCAAATGGAACTGCAGACTAAGACTTATCTACCATAGGTCATGTTGTGTTAAAGATTTACTGAAAAAAAAAAAAAAAGAAATTAGAAAGGTGGTTTAAATATTAGTTACTGGTCTCCTCAAACAGTCTTTCTGCCAGGAAACTTGTCTGGGGAAGTTGAACACTTTCCCAGTTAAGCTATATGGGCACAATTCCTATCTTTTGAAATAAATCATCTATAGAAGTGTCTTTGCAGAAAAAAATCTTTACCGTGATTAAAATGTAATTGCTCACTGGGAACTTGTTGCATAATTCAGTATCTGTCTCTATAATGGGAACAAACTGTATGGCTTGAGCAAGCTTTTAGATGCAGATTGAGCTCTTTTCTATCTCCAAGATGAAAAGAAGCCTTGGACTTCTCTGATAACTGCATTTTATTTTAGAATGAAAGAAGACAGACAAATTGTGAAAGTAAAATTTCACGATCAAAGCTCCATCACAGAATCTTTTACAAGCCTGAGAAACAGAATACAATGGTTAGGGTGCTTTTATTCAAAGGTGTATCAAAAGTGGATGCTTGATTTTCGAGACAGTTTTTCTTTATTCTTGGACTAGCACAGAGTGGATGCAACCTAGAAGTCAGAAAAACTAGATTAGAGGAGAAAAATAGCTGCGTTCAGGAAAACATTTTGCTTGCCCATTCCTGAGGTCACTGAAGTAGACTTCAAAATAAGGTATTCATATCCCTTATACTTTAATATATTAGTCTTGCCTTTGTAATTTATCTGCCAAGCATGATGAAAAGGCAAACCCCAGCAGTGTTCAAAGTCTTTTCATTAAAAAAAAAACCCAAAACCTCTAGCATTTATTAGGCTTGGTCTCAGTCTAACCACCCTATTTTCTATTCCAAGGCCTTAGAAATGTAGACAAATGTGAAGGGGAAAGGTAAGAGATCACCAATAACCCTTTTTCATTTAGTTCATCCATATAATGATTAAACCAGTGTTTAAACCACCTTAACCACTCACCTTTCCCACTACTATTTCCTTGTTAGGTCCTAGTGAACATAAGGTAATTTCTTTTGTTCATATAAAAATCAAATTGAGAACTAAAATTTCAGAGAAAGAAATGGTCAAGATCCTCAGCATCATATACACACCATGTAAGTATATAGATCATAGCTTGCTGAACCCAGTACCCTTGTAATATTCCCAGCTTCTCAGAAATACTCTCAGACCACTAATATGTAGACTAAACCCCATAACTTTGCATCTACAAAGGTGATATTGTCACTTTGGCTTTACCACGATCAGTCAGAGTGGGGTCTCAAAAAGCTAACTCACCAGGTGTAGTGTCTCTCCCAGAGCTCTGGGAGTTCTGACTGCATACCTCACCTCTGTCATATTTCAGTATTCTGAGAAAAGATAGGTGAGACAATTGGGAGTGTTTGCAGTTGCTGATTCATGTGGTGACAGGATGTGCCATAAATTGGGAAGCAGGTGGTGTTTCCCACAGGCTGATGTTTGGTGCACAGGTATGCTGCATTGTCTTAGTCCAGATGGTAAAACACATATATTTGAGAGCGGGATATGGCTTGCTAGGCTTGGAGCAACTGGATATAATGCATTCTTATGACTGCTGATGTCCCTCAGAGAGCAATCCAGCATCCCTCCCAACCTAATTAATCGTGGCCATGAGGCATCTGGCTGTAGCTGCAAGAACATCTAAGTATTTTCTGCACTTGTCACACCTGCCCTTTTTACCTCCAGTATCAGCTTCTTGACTTCTTCATCTGGGAGCTGATAACTGGTAAGGACTGGATTATTTTGATGGTGTTGGGTTTTTTTTGTGAAAAACAGAGAGAGAGTATCTGTGGTGCGTGAGATGCTCGCACTGGAGGCCACAATACCTCACAATACAAGTTACTAAGACATTAATGTTAATGTATTGTATTGTTAATACACTAACAGTGCATGTTAGCTGTTACACAGATCAGACACAGTGTCCGATGGTGCTGCCTGTGCCACCAAGGTGGGTGTGTTCATGTTTCTGAATATAAACCTGTGAAGGTACAGAGACTCTTTAAGAAGATGAAGAATAAATACAGCACTTGGTATGTTCTGAACAGAAAAGATTTGAATATCAGTTTGCAAAGGGAAGTAACTGAGCCTGTGAAATAGGCCTGGAAGAAAGCAAGCAGGGAAATCAGTTCCCTTTACCTCCTTCATCATAGATGAGGACATTTAACAAAAGAATATATAACCTTAGCATAGGAAACATGATTCAAGCAAGCCAGAGGGAAAGGAAAAATGTGAGAAATGTGGAATCATAGCGATAGGCGCCTTCCCAGAGGATTTATTTTTTTTTCTGCTCCATGTTTTCAAGGCAATTGATGGCTAGTTGTTCAGGCCACTTACTGTCAATTTTTTACAGCTCTGAAAAAACATCCTGATGTAATTATTCTGTGACTTTCCAAATGTCAGTGGAGTAAAGGAAATGCTGGGGCTAGGAAAGCTTCAGAGAAAAAAATCATAGTTAGTTTTTGGCTTAATAAAATGAACAATTTACTCAGTCAAACAGAACGTGTTTTGCACAATGCAGAATGTGTGGCAAACAGTATAAGAAATCAGAGGTGGATTTTTTCCTAAAACAAAAATTTCATTAAATTTTGACTAAATCTCAGTTTGAAGTGTACTGTTTACCCAAATGCCTCCTCTTTTCTTTATTTTACTCTAACAATTTGAGTCACAGCTGCTTCACTGGAAAAAGCATCCTCCATTTCAACGCAAAGGACTAAATCTGTTTAAGAAAGCCTCAGTGTTAGATTAAACTAATCTATTTCACTTTGCACGAAAATGGACTGGAAATTAACATGATCAGTTATGGTGTCTCAGCTGCAAGGCTGGTAACAAGCAGTTGTGAAGGATAATTTCATAAACTATTTCATCCAGAAGCGTAAGAGCATTTCTATTTGTGCCCTGACAAATTGAGAAGTCCTGTAAATTCTTAGTGCATGGGATAGTTATAGGGAATATGAGTTTGTTTACATCTGCTTGTAATTAACAAACAAATCACCACAGACATTTTGCGAAAGTGGATTACACCTTGCAAATGACTGTGGATATTTGGTTACTTAAGAGCTTCTGGGCTTAACTGCATCTGGACTCAAATAAAGAAAAGTCAAGAAAGAAGAGTCTAAGTGGCAGGAAACAACATTTTTTTTTAGAAAAAAAGTGCAAAACCACTATCAACAAAGCAAAAACTGTTACATTAAGCAGAGTGATAGTGTGAAGCACGAAAAGCAGAACTCAGCAAGTGATTTGCTATCAGCTGTGGAAATCACCATTTGACTATTGTTTGCCAACCTTGTGGTAAAATGAAGACCTAAAAAGGCATGTCTCAGTTATCATGGGATAATTGGTGTCTAACCACAAATGACTGATGCTTTGAGATGCCTTAAGATATCATCACTGCTTTTCAGTTAAGATATCCTCAGGCTTTTCAGCTGCTCCTTTCAAAGGGTGCTGAATTCCAGTGACACATGCAATTTTTGTTAGGCTTGTGTAGATATCTTAGAAATGCTGCAACATCTCAAGTGGTAGGTGACATATCCATTTAGGGAAATGGATATTTGCTTGAATATTTGCTTAAATATTTGCCACCTATTCCAGTGTACTAATAATGCTGTT
This sequence comes from Cisticola juncidis, assembly GCA_013400215.1. Classification (NCBI taxonomy): domain Eukaryota; kingdom Metazoa; phylum Chordata; class Aves; order Passeriformes; family Cisticolidae; genus Cisticola; species Cisticola juncidis. The sequence continues at coordinate 282,549 of VXBR01008021.1, forward strand.
CAGGAATTATTTTTTCAGTAAGCATATCATAGCTTCAAACAATCTTATATTCAGTACTTGTACCAGTGGATCTCTACCTTAAATGACCTCTACCATCCTCACATTTGGTGAGAAAATTTTGAAAGAAACACCTGTACTTAGAGGATAGCTGTATTATTTTAGAAAATATCAGTCTTGAAACTGTATGATTTAATACATGTATTTTAAACCAGTTGAGACATACTGGATTGAAGCCTTGAGTGCCACATAATTATCAAATACTATTGTCCAACATTTTACCTTGAGAATTGAAGGTTCAGATGTATTGAAATGTTGCTGTGACAGCAGGACATTGCATAGACAAAACAGTATTAACCCAGAATATAAGGTGTTATAAAAATCACAATGAAAACTGTGTTTGAAGAGGGATAAGTCAACAAAGTTTTTCAGAAGGAGGTCTTGTCTAAAAAATCATAGAAATGAATATTAACATCATAGATTTCAAATTTCAGGACATCCTAGAAAGGACAATAAAACCCCAAATAAAACAAAATAGAAAACTGCACCAAACAGAAAACTTCTAATTATACAAGTCACAGTGGATAAAAAAAATTGGAAAATAACCACATAAAATAAGCAGTCTTTTTCCCAATAGAAGGGACTCAAATAAGATCCCTCTTTCTCCTAGTATGTGTTGGTCAGCATACTCATTATTAGCTGAAAGATAAGGTAAATAATGAGAATAAAATTTGCTGATAATATTTAATTATTCAGGATTATAGAAGTAAAAAAATAATAAAAATAGAAGTAATGATGTGCAGAAGGGTGTTCAAATATTGACTGACTATGTAATAAAGTTGCAAACTAAATTCCGCGTTGATTAGTGCGAATTAGCACATGTGGGAAAACCAAACCAAACTGAGTACAATGACTGATTCTAACCAGCTTCTGCCACAGAGGGCTTGGAGCTATGATTTACTAAAAATGGTTATATGAACATTTTGATCTCGTGTTCATTGTTTAAAAAAAGAAAATTTTAAGAACAATTGGATAATAAACACAAAACCAGATGAAATTCACCCTTACAAAATAATGTGCTGAATGTTTAATATCTGGACTTCTGATTCCTCCTTGTGAAAAGAGTACAGTAGTACTCATAGTGATAGAAAAAAGTAAGTTTTATTGGAGCTGTCTATACAATGATTTCTGTGCAAAGGGAAATTAAATATGCTAGAACTCACTGAAAGAAGGAGCTGGAGAATAATGTGAAATAAAATCAGCTACATGAGAAATTAAATTGGAAGTCCTTATTCTGCGGAGGAAGTTGGATCAACATGATTTTTGACATGATAGTGGACTTTAAAAAAAAATATATATACCTAACTGAACCATTGCACCCATCATTACCAAGAAGATGTCAAGTAATTATTAAACTTGTCAAAGTAAAACACATTATCTGCCATTAAATATTAAGAAACAACATTGGACTGCTTCAGATGATCCAAAGTGCAGATTGTTTCATGCAGGCAAGCATCACTGTGCATGGTCCTCCACTGTTGGCTAAACTTTGCAAAGGGAACCCTTTCAAGACATAATCACTGGAGTAGATGGGCAAGGTAATGACCTGAGTGGTATGCCTGGAAAAACTCTTGTATTCTCACATCTGCATTCAGAAAATAATTCAGTGATGGACATGGTAGGATTGGACCGAAACTCCATCCACCAGAACATCCTCTCTTTGAGGGAGAAATTTCAGGGAAGGGATGCTGATGATAAAGAGACCACTTTTAGTTCATCTGTTTTGTCCTAACTCTGAGTGGATCCAGCTCCCTGGAAGGCCTAAGAGGAGTGAAAGGCAGCTCTGTTCAGTGTCAATCTCAGCCTCCCTGTTTTATGCTTTTCCTTCCTTGATCATTATCCCTTTTTCATTTTAGGACACAACTGATTTTAAGCTGCCTTCACATCCCAGTACCCAGTTCTGAAAGCATATCCAGCACATCTGAGGCCAGCTATAGAGCATGAGGACATCCTCCAACATCCATGCCAGTGCTGAGATGTGGAGTGTTGCAAAGCCTGACACTGCTGGCCGCATGTAATGGTAGCAGAGCTCTCAATAAAAGGTTTTACTAGACCTTTTTATGAACACAAACAAAAATACCAAAGTGCTTTGGCTGCAAAAGCTTCTCCTTTTCAGAAAGATACCAGAATGCATGTTAGAGATTGGATGTAATGACCTCTACTTCTTTGGTGGATGACAGGGTTTGCAGAAAGGAGACAATTAGAGCCTGTCCACTGGAAGCCTCCCAAACTATAGCAGCAATGATTTGGTAGCAAACACAACAGAAAGCAGACTGCAAACACAGAGAGAAGCTTCTTGTATATTTGTTGCTGGTTATTTTAACAAAAACTATTTTTTTTTTTCAGAAAGAATGAGTCCTCGCACATTATTAACCAGCAGGTGGTAGATACGGGAGCACTGCAGTCCAGCAATGGGGAGACAAATGAGATCTTTCTTGCTTTTTAAGAGCAACTGATGGATCTTCCTTTATGCCTGAGTTTAAACTGGAAAAATATCTTAATTCAAAATTGCTTTCACCGTGGTTAATACAGGCAGAAACAAGGACAGGAAGCTTTATTTTTGCTTCTGTTTTAAATCTACCATCTAATTCCTCTATTTCACTGACTGAATTGTTATGTTTATTATATAAATACTGTTTTACTTCAACATTAATTATGCTCCATTTCCCTACTTTTCCATTTTAGGATTTTTTTCTATATATGTTGGATTGTATAAATAAATACGCGGATATATACAGTGAAACATTCCCAAATGAAACTCCAGATAGTTAAACCCATGCTTGTATTTTATAAATGTCCTATTTTGGAATACTTCTTCAACAGCGCTGCAGTAGAGAATTTGCCTTGTATTTGATGAACTGATTTTAGAGACTAAATTCTATTACTTGTCTATTTCACAGATGAAAATTCCTGGGAAAGTACCCAAAAAAGCCCCCTTTTTTGATAGAAACAACTTAGAAAATATGTCCCTTTGGGACAAACAGTTTCTTAAGGACGGTATCATCTAAATTTACAGTAATTTTGCACTGAGGCTGGGTGCAACAGTTTCATGTGACATTTCTGTTTGGACCAGTTGGTTTATAGTCTTACTGGCAAAAGCAGAGAAAGCATCCTGGAGTGAGAATATAAAATCAAACTGTTGGTCTGTGAGCCAATTTCCATTGAAATATAGGCTCATGTTAAATGCAAAATACTCATTGACAGGATAGTAGGCTGGTGTAGTGGCCAGGTACTATTGGATTCAGTGTATTTACCAGGGTGCAACAACAGGCTGGTACAGCCAGCACACATTTTAGGTGCTTGCTGCTAAGGCTACCTTGTAACACTGAGCCTAACAAATTCAATCAGGTCTGTGTTAGCTCAGCTGCTCTTGCACTGAACTGTGCTATACAGCGTAAGCATGGATGATGGTTTTTTCCCAACAAACTAGAATTGATTGTTTTTAAAATTAAAGGTAATGTGCTTTCACATTCTTGGGGTTTTGCACCATCTTGCATTTATGCTTATGTTCCAGCTTTACATCCTATCATAAAACCTGTTTGTGTTATGAACCCTTTTTACACACCAAATTTATTTTTATACATCATTGGTAATGCTCCTCTAATAGGAAAAGGTTTATTTTTTAAGCTCTTTTCCATGTTCCAATGTTTCAATGGTTCTGATATTCTATTCTTAATATGCTCTTAGTTCAGCTATGCATGCAGTATTTCTGTAATTGAATCTCCTGTACTGATAGGGCACTATGAAACCACAAACACTCTGTAAAGTGTAAGACAAGAATAATGTGTTAAACAAATTGTGCAGAGAAATGTTGCTATGTGAAAAAAAAAAGTACTGAAATATTAAGAAGAAAATCAATATATCTTCAATGCCAAAACCAAATTATTTGAAGAAGGTGATACTTTATGTATTTAATCTTCTATCTCTACATTCTATAATCTTAAACAACTTACACATTCATGACAAAAAACAATTAAGCCCAGGGAGGAGCATAAACTCTTACTCTTTTTGTCTCCTATTTTTCAAGAACTATCACTCAGAACATGAACATAAATAAACCCTCTTCTAGGGATAGCAGCTCTATGTCCAAACATATAGAGCCTGATATTTTCTATCTACTTCATTCTCGAGGTTGTATAATCAGGACCATGTCACTTTTCATTGCAATAAACACCTGACTTGCATGTGACACAGTCTCTTACATCAGAGGGATGTTTTAATGGGAATTGTTTTCATGCTAAAGTTTGTGAGAACCTAATCCATGGTTACGGTATACTATTCTGTCAAGTTAACTGTTCCTGTATGTTCCCTGTGTTGTCTATTTAGTTTTTTAATTTGGCATTAGTCATTATAAACTAAAGATACTGCTGTATTTTAATTTGAATACAACTCCCTGTGCTGATATAGTCTGTGGAAGCCAAACTTTGTCTCAAGAGAAATTTTACAGCTGAGTTGCTTGCAAGCGCTCATTGGTTTCTGATGAAGCAGCCTGGTACATGCATAACAAAACTTGAAATGACTTAAAAAAAAAGGATAATCTTGTCACACTAATAATTTACATTAATGAAATGAAAATTCCTAGTCCATGAACTACTGTTGCCCCAAAAGGGCAAGATATTCCAGTTATTTGGAAACTCCAGACTAATTAGATAATTATTAACTCAAATCTAGCAAAAAGAAAAAGTATAACATACTCTTCATTTATGTTCTCCATCAAAAAGCTACTAAAACTCAGAAAATGAGCCTGATGCAGGTTTTTAACATTATTTTGAATCAAATATGGAGTAGGCAGTTACATTTATGACTTGCCAAATTCTCTAGCAAAGCTTTTCAAGTTTGAGGAAAAAGAGACATCTGTTTTTCTCAGAATAATGATAGCTGGAAAGTAGAACTTTTAGACAATAATGCCTCAGAAGAATGGCAGATTTCTTGAGCAAGATGTAAATCTATACAGCTGTTCCCTCTTTAAATGCTGGGCAGCATGCAGTGGTGCTCTGTGCTTGACCAGTAAAAGCAGTGGAGTGTGAATAAAAACACCAATAAACTTTCTGGCTAGTCCTTTCTCAAAGTGGACTGTACCTACTTTTAAAACACAACTAGTTAATTCCATATACTCATCTTTGGTATTTTCAATGCTATTGATTTTTAGGGAACATTAACTTCTTGAGAAAAACTCTCTGTGACTATCTTACTCTAGCTGACTGTGAACTATTAAAATGTGCTTATCAGAGTTTTATGGGGAATAGTGCTGGAGGTTAACTTCATGTAATGCTCTGATAAGTCCTGAAATTTGGCTTGTCTTTCAACCAAGAATTAAGTAAGCTGGCATTAAAAAGCAGGATTTAAACAGATCTATGCCCAAGTCTAATTCATCATTGTTCTTATATATAAGAATATATATATAATAAATATATATATGCTGCTTATATATAAATAAGCAGCAGAGGGTGAGTAAACAGTACACATATACTCCACTCTGTTTGCTTGCTTGTGCAGCAGACATTTCAAATGGCTGTATCTTAATGCAAGGTATTTTTGCTTGTTTGCTGAAAGAAAAGAAGATTCTGTAAAGGGAAAAGGCAATTGGCTCATGATGCAATATTTTCCCTTAGTCCACAGGAGAAATGTAAAAGGGTGTCAGTCTTCCCGGCTCTCAAAGCATTCCAGCAGAGATTGTGGCACACAGACCTGGAAGAACCTGTGCTTATAAACTATATTCCTTCAGTCACAGTGAGGTGGCTGACTGTTTTATGTCCAATAAATTGTGACACAATTTCCTGTCTTTATTTCCCAATGTGATAAAAGGTTTTTCATAATGCACCACGTAGAGTAAGTGCAGGCTCTACCACTGTGTTCTGTATTTTGCATGCTGGAATGAACTCCGGCAAATGGAAGCAAAGAAAACAAGCAAACAAAACCTCTTTTTATCCTCTTGTCTTCTTCCTTTAATAGAACATAAATGCCACCTATTATTCAAGCAAAACCAAACAATGCCGTCACTAAAAGATGCTGTCTGTCGTAAAGCTCATGGTGTTTTGAGCTGAGCAAAAGGACAATTAAACCCAATAAAGTAGTAAAGGAAACCATGGGGAAATTTAACATGAAAGTAAAAGGCGATCCAGAATCCTGAATATCAGATTTGTAATGTAGTTTTCTCTCTTAGGGGGAATAAAATTAGTTATACAAAAATTTTCACAATATTTTGAAGTTCCTCTTTGCAAAGATGCAGGAATTGCAAGTGTCTTACTCAGTATCAGTAGTCTCTAAAACTGTGCTTAGCTTTGGCAGCATAGTTTCATAGTTATCATCTATTAACAGATACAAAAATGGTCAATGAAAAATTTATAATTGATTCCATGATCAGTGCAGCCTCCTCTAACAAAAAAACACAACTTCAGCAAAGATGGTCCTTCGTTGAAATGCCTACATGAATCTGTTCTCAGGACTGCCAAGTATTGCAGTTGTCATGAAGAATAAAATAGCAACATACACTGTTGTTGAAATAACCTGTGGATGTGATAATAGAAATATACAAGTGAGGTGAAGTTGCAGATAGAGTTACAGTAAATCAATGAAGTTTTAAAAACTAAAGGAAAACATCTAAATTTGCAAGATGTGCCTCGGGTAGAAACCACTTAATAGCAGATTGCAGAGCAAAGCTCCAAGTTCGTAGAGACACATGAGCAAAAGGAGATGCTGTACCAACAGATTCAATTGCTTTGCTTAACCAAAGATGCCTAGAGCTGTTTGGGCCACCCAGTGCAATACTCCTAGACCCTTGATTGCAACTCCAGAACACTGGCCACCTCTGTGTGCTGTCCAGGATGCCTTAAGTTATGTCAAATAGCACCAGAGTCCTCTATGTGGTCAATTGATACCTTCACTGTTCAGAGTACATTTTAATACGTGTAGTTTCAGTTTGCATTTCTTAGTCTTTATATGATACCACAGAAAACTTGAATTTATTCCTTCTTGACTAGTTCTAAATTCTTTATCCCACCCCCTCTTCCTTCCAACTGGTACTACACTAAGGATTAAATAATACTGGAACAGAAGCTTGAAAATAGAACAAATCACTCAACAAAAAATACTAATTACATAGGTCAGACCAAAGTTCATGTAGTATGCTACATGATCCAAAGTTCATTATCATTCACCTGATAACACTTTATAGATGATGTTTAGGAGGAAAAAATTGCAAGTGTGATAGTTTTTTTCAGTTATTTTCCCAGTTTTAAACAATCTGCACTACAGGGACTTCCTGAAGCATAAGTGATGTCTTTGTGTTGATACACTTGTCTTCCACAGCTATCAGAGGTCGACTAATCATTTATTCCAAGTGACTGACTTGATTGTTTGCAAGGAGTTTATTGACAAGAAAGTAAAATTTGCTGTTAGGGTTGAGAATGAAGTAATTGGTCAGTGCATGTGATTTAGTTAGTTTCTAGCTAAGATTTGGCTAGTTCCTTTAAAGAAAAAAAATATATTTCCCGTTTCTGATTCATAATGAGCTTGTACAATGTGACTTGGAATGTGTAATTTCAAATGTCGAGATGGAATTGCAGCAAAATGTGCTTTATATTGGTTTCACAATCAAAAACAGAATCAGTTGCATTTTATCAAAAGGAATAACAATGTCAGCAAGAAGAATGACAATATTTGTTCCAGTGTAGGCCCAGCAAAGAAAAAACTTTTAAAAATCATTCAAAAGTTATATACAGTGTAGTTGAAAGACAAATTTGTAGTAAGAAAATGTCTTTTTTTCATTTTGTCAGAACAAAGTTGCCTGTTTATTAAAGAGAGATATATCAAAAGAGGATTTAAATCCAGGATCAGTTCTGCCCCACAGAATATATCAATATCTTGAAACTCATGTGGTGTGATAATATGTGATAAACTATTTGTTTTACATATAATCTACAGGATCACCTGGCAAAATCACACCTTTTTTAATATATACTATATATAAATGATAGATATATTTACTAATTTTTGCTAATTACACTAATTTTTCACATTGAGAATCCGAAATCCTTATGAACACATATTATGAAAAGTTCATGACTTCCATGTAAGTTAGGGAAAAATATTGTTAGTTCATTTTAGTTGAATCCTGTTGTTCATGCATAAAATCTCACTTTTCCACTTCTTTCTCCAAGGAGAAGCCTAATGTGTAGTTTTTACCAATCTGGCTTCCTCACTGTCATTAAAGCTGAAAGGAAGAATGAGAGGAAGTCCACTATGCTTTTCCATAATCATGAACCAGTGTATTGTTTATTCCATATGGCTTACAGCCCTATCTCAGGATCATACACCTTGTATTGACCTCTGGGTGATCTAAGATGAAGTGGTTACAGGAAAAAAATTAGGTAAAAAGTGCCAGCTTAAAGCTAAGTGTGCTCCAGGCAGGGAGATAGAAGGCCTGGTTGCACATGCAGTCTAAATAAGCTGAATAAACCTTCTATGGAGTAACTGGTGGCACCTTTCCCTTCCCTTGCAGCCAACAACATAAACTTCCCATCCCTCCTGCAGACGCTGTGCTCATAAGCAAATGAGCTCTTGAAATGTTTCAGGCTTTCTACTGACAGAAATTCCTCTGAATATTTATCCAGAGAATATACATTCTGTTTTATGTACTCTCCTGGAAAACAGCACAAAACCATCATGAGGTTTGCTCCAGACCTTGCTAGCTTGCTTCCACTGATGAGTGAGTAAGGACAAGTCCTTGAAAGTCTCACCAGAGAACAATGATTACATTTCAGGACTTCTGTGCTTGAAATATATGTCATAGAAAGAAAATGAGAATGCTTTTACTGTTGGATTTTAGTTTATAAAATTTTTTGTCCCAGCATGTTTTGGAGAACATAGACTGGTGTCTGAGTGTCTAGATGCCCCTCAGAGTTATAGCTTAAGATGAGCAAGAAGACTGTATTTGTGGTCTGGGTTTTTATTTTTCCTTTAAAATTTTGATTGTTTCAATGTCTGAATTATTTCTTTACTTATCTCTTTATCTTTCACCTTTTATTTATTTTTTTTAGGTTCCTATTCTCGTTTTTCTTCTCTATGTCTTCTTTTTCTTTTTCTTTCTGATGCTCAAAAGGAACATGAAGTGAAGCTGGTAAAGAAAAACAGAAAAGTATTCTGGTTTAAAAAAAAGAGTTAATGTTTTATTTTTGGTAATTTTTATTCCTGGATTACAATGCGCCAAACTTTTTTTTAGCAAGCTATAGTCACTGTTTCATTTTTTTCTATGTCATATGATGTGGAATTTTTGTTGTGCTAGAAGGACTTTGGAAATAGATAAAGTTCTTAAGCTTCTATCTTTCAAAAACCTGAATGTATCCAAAGATAATCTGAATTTATGACCACAGCATGAAGTATTATCCTGTAGAATATAGTTGTTCAGGATCATCTTTCCCTTCTTTTATGAGAACAGCAATCTGTGGAAGATGGGACAGAGTAAAGGGAAAAGTTGAGCCAACACTCTGTCTGAAATAGAGTGGATGTTGAATCTGTAAGTGAAATGCTGGCACCGTGGAGAGAATGGCAAAACTCTATCGGATTTCATCAGAGTGGAATTTTACCACCACTCTAGTCAGACAAGTAAAGAGAATTACATGAAATGTATATATATTTTTTTTAATAAATGCAGGCTTCAGACTCAGTTTTACATATCAATGTTTAACCTATCCTTGTTTTATCATCTTTGAATATGTTTCACTGACGGCAGTACTGAAAAGAAGCCTAAAATATTGTGTGGATCACAAAATCAGAGAGAAAAGTAATATTTGAATTTGAATAAACACTAATTTTTTCCTAAAATTCTATTCCCATTTTTTTTCTTATATCTCTGATCATGATAGCAAACTGTGTTTATTTTGTGAGAGCTTCATAAGTGTTAGGAATCAGGCATGAATGACAGTGACCCAAACTTGCACAGTGTTGTCAGCTTTCATGCCGGTGTTATATTTTTTTTAATAGCTAATGTTTTACATAAGTATCTACCTCTTGAAAGTGATGATTACGTAAATAATTTCAGATTTCATTAAAAGCATGTCTAGTGCTTCATCTTTACAGCTCTGAAGACTTAAGTAGTCCCCATCTTACAAGGATGTATTAGAGCCTTTTTCTAGCTTTCAAATATCATGACTTTTAGGCCTTTGGGATCAGGAATTATGAACCTTTGGGCAGTCTTCCCTATATCATAAGTCTTTCCCTGTTTCAGTCAGACTCTGACTTAATTCTTAATTCCTGGAAGCCTTTTTTCCTTTAGTAACACTTACAAAAACTTGATGAGGTGCCAGTATCTACTTCCACAGAATTATTCATCTTCCCTCCATACTGATGTTAGTAGGATCATGTCACGTGAGACCACCATTCAGAGAGAAACTCTGAATCCAAACTCCTTTTCTCTCTCTGTCTTATCAGTGTATTGGTACTCCAGCTCCATTGCTCAAAGGAGATATTTTTTTTCTAATTTTCAGTTGTCTTGTACTTCAAACGTGATTAGATCTTTTCTAACCAATAAACTAATAAGCTGTTTTCTGTTCTTTTAAGTTAATGATCACAGAGTCTATTCCCTATAGAAACATGCCTAAAATGTACGTAGCAAATGAAGATTAATAGGTAAGTCTTTAAAATTTAGGGTGTAAGAAAGATAATAATAATGTCATCTAAAAAATTTTAAAAAATCTGTTGTACTTTATCTTCACTTGTCTGTGTGTATAAATCAACAAAAAGAAAAGAGCAATTCAGTAGGAGAGAACTTGCAACACACAGTATTACACCAGAATCATCTTACTGTAGATTTTATTGGCAATAAAAAAGGAATAAAACTCAATAAAAAGGAAAATGTGTTGAAAAAATAAAACCTTATGGGTTTTTTCTGTGTGTTATCTTATGCAGTAGCATAAGAATTTTCATTTCAAGACAATTATAGTGAGTAAAGAAAATTTCATTTTTTTGTGGGTCAACACTTTTTTGTCCTTATGTCGTTCTGGTTTTATATAATATCTCCTAGCCATTTTACTAGGTAGAATATCAAGACTCTTATGGAGATAGGGCTTCTGTTTTGCTAAATAATATACTTAAGCAAACAAGAGAGGAATCTCTCATTCCTATTATAAGTGCACACATACATATATATATATATACCCACACTCATATGTGTATATATATATTTATATGCACACAAATGCGTATAAATACAGATGCTCTTTTTTTCAGTGGCATTTTAAGGCATTGTTCTGGGAAGATTGTTTTCTTTACCCTTGACTTGTGTTAAATATTCCACTCAGGTTATGGAAGATGGTTGTCTGATTGCTTGCCCTATTTTTCTTTGCCAGAGCAGATAGACTATGCTTATCTATTAAAAGCACTCTGGAGCTACATTAAGCTTGGATACCTGTGGAGCTTGTCAGCACAGGTTCTCACACAGGTCACTGGTTGCTGGGGCAGCCTCAAGAACAGAATAACAAGCACTATTTGATATGGGAAACACACATCTGTGTCTTTTTCTTATCAGCATACTGATGAGAAATCCTTTGGATAATGAAAGAGAAAAGCTCTCTAGGTAATTTTGGTGCTTCTTTTTTCACTTTTCTGACTCTTACTGTCTCTGGTGCAACTATTTTTGTTCTTAAATCACAGAAAGATATAACACCTTTGTAGTGGCAGGGTACTTATGCATCACTTCCAGTTCTTGGAGAGATGTTTCGGTTCAGAAAAGAGATCACAAACACAGATAAGTAGTTGACCACCTGAAAAAACAGAAGGAACGGAAATAAGATCCATCAGAGATGATTTGGCATAAAATTGTATGACTATGGCTATGATTTTAGGGACTGTATTCAGTTTTGCAGGCATAAGTGTCCACCAGCTTGGGACATCTGAGGATGCTGTTTATGTATTTACTAAATCGCGAGTTGGGAGCCATAGGAGATCTACAATTTTCTAGGGATGGAAGCTAGGTGAGACAACTCTCAACACATAAAAATGCACAAGACACTTCTATTCAGGAAAATAACACATTTAATTAAGTTTTTCTTTTTTTAATTGTATTACTATTTAATGTCTTAACCCTGGGCTCAGTTCAGGTGCCCACGCAGAGAGGCAATGGTCAAAGGTGTGATTAACAGCGATAGTCTGCCCAGCTTTAGATGACCCTCTCATAGGTAGGTTTTCATACAGATGCTGTGTCACAGCTGATCCACATGTCTCCCCTTCCCTGGAGCATCTCAGATTTCACCAGAGACTTATGCATGGACAGCTGCTTCAAATTTGTGTGTACTCCTAGCTATAAGTTGTCCATGGAGAAAACACATATTGTGAAGCTACTGGTGAATGTTTTCAGTATTGCACAGGAAGATACTCTTTACCATTCTCAACCATTCTTGCATAATAATAGGTGTCAGATATTGCACTCAATTTCCATGATTCTGGAACTTTTAAATTCCTTTTTAACTGAATGCTTTTATTACAGTTTTGTACAGAATATCTACCAGGACAGCCAGTGCTGCTGTTTCATCATGTAAAGATCAGTGTATGTGGTGTTTCTATTTTCAGAATATATGAAATACAATAATATTTTTGTTTCATATATGCCTCCTGTTTTAAACCCTTGACCTTTTAAAGCAAAAAAAAAAAAAAAAAGGCAAAAAAATAAAAAAAGGGAAAAAAAAACAACCTATAAATTCACCCATTAATGTCTTTTCTGGCACTTTCGTTTTAACATAGAACTCTTACTTCCATACTGTTCCAGTTTTAGAGTGTACCAGAATTTACTGTAGATAAATATTTATCTATATAGCTATAAACTTTAGCAGATGTGCTGTCAGTATATGCTGCATAACCCTGGTCTTACACAATTGCCTAAAAGAGATTCAGTGACTCTCCAGAACGTGTCATGCAATGCCTGGTTATTGTCTGAATGACAATCCTTCATTTATGTGTCTGTTTGATTCAGTAAAAAATCTTAAGGAAAGATTTCACAAATTAGAATTCCATTAAGCAGATAATGAAAAAATTATCATAAAATAGAAGCAAGCAAAGTTTCATTATCTTAATTTTGTATTTCTTAATTTATTTTTTATAACTTTTTTATATTAAAGAACTATCACATTTGACTCTTTTCCTCTCTCCCTTACAAACTGAGCTTTGCTGAAGCTCTAGCCTTACTTCTAAATTTTGAACATAAATATATACATTGTATGGCTGTACCATATCATTTTTGGAATTAAAAGTTTCTATTTAATTTTAGACACTAAATTAGAGACAGACATCTTTTGACCATAGATCTATCTTCAGGCAAGATTGCTCAGTAAGTTCTGTTTGTGACATGAATAGGTGACTGAGATCACCTAGCCTTCAGGTGTTTTCAAGCTGCAGCTGTGCCTAGGGGTCTGGAGAGATTCTGTCTGTCCCAATTTATATACAAGGGGACAGATGAGTCCTTAACCTTGGAGTCAAGCACAACAGGCTTGACAAATCTATACTACTCTCTTCTACCTAAACTACTTAGACCTATTGTCTTCTAAACCAATTTTTTCTTCTGAGATCTAGGTCAGAGTAGTTCAAACTAAGTATAGAGGAAACTACCAGTTAAGCAGCAGGTTCAATTGAGTGTCCAATCCTTAATTTCACTCCCTTAGCAGCATAAGTGAATGCAGCCATGAGGAAACTGAAGGTACCACAGTTTTGTGTCAATGCTTTCAGTGCAGAAAAAAAAAAGAAAAAAAAATTTATATACCTCCCCTATTTGTGAATAGATGATTTTTGAGCTTTTATGGAAGTGATGTCTCAGGGAACCTCTTGGTTTCTTTCCTAGTCCTAATTTGTGTGAAGATACTATTTTAAATTTCACAACAGTGTTTCACTATTTTGTATGAAGCAAATATCATGTGCTGGACATAGTATCTGGAAATGCAAAGGAAGAACTCTGTCAAGCTAATATTTACAATCAACTTTTTAATAAATTAATCTAGAATTAACAGATAGCTAGTAACTAGTAGGAAAAAAGCTTCAGAGCAAGAGTAATGTGTAGAATGACCCAGAGAGAACACAAGTGTTAGAGGGGCAGTTCTACTTTGTCCTGTACTAAAGATTCTTGCTGTACTTCATAAAGATTTTGCTGTATCCCTCTACTTCTCTACAGTTTTTCCTCCTGGCTGGCAGACTCACAGGCCAGCTGGAGATTAGTAACTTTCTAAACAGTATGTAAGGTAGCTTCTCTGCAACAGTGTTTACTGTGGTGAATTAAGGACATCTGATGCTTTTCCTATACACTAATACAATACATCAACTAATATAAGTTAAAAATATTAAAATATGCTTAGGAAAGCAAGTTTCTTAATCTTACTTAGAAATATGATAGGAAATTTCAAATTTCAGGTCATCAAGTCACCATGGGCTTTTCAGGTCATCAAGTCATTGGATTTTTCAATTCCACTTTTCACACAGTAATTGGATTTTGAGAACAGTTTCTTGCAGTGTATTTTTTTTATTTATTTTGTGCTGTGGTTGTTTTTTTAGCTTTTCCTTCCATGCCCACACCTAAATGATGAGTTCAGTAAGTAAGATTTCTGAGTCCCAAGTTTATTTTGATAGGTAAGGCAGCTTCTGAAGTGTGTACTATGAAATGTGGGAGCTTACATAGTAGTCACGCGACAATAATGTTCTATCTAAATAGCACATTCATTAATTCACACCAAACATTTAACTCTGGGGAAATACAGCTACTATAAGAATGTACAGATATAAAAATCAGCAGCCCAATTCACCAGTCTTGCCCAATATATGCACCTTCAGCAAAGTAGAGGCAAGATCCTACCAAACCAGAGGAGTAGAAACAATTGCTCTGGGAATATCCCCAGAAGCAAGAGGTTAGTCTACTAATGGGCATGTGGCAAACAGGCTCTGTGCCTTAACTGAAAAAACAAATGAAGAAACTGTTGGGATAGTGGAGAGACATCTATTAAGAGATTTCTAACATTATTTTTGAGAGTCTTAATCCTATGTGAGTGGATTTGATTCAAAAAATGTTATGTAAATACTTATATGACCCTATTAACAAAGTTAATATCTTTAGTCATAAAGTTTGTTTTTTTCTTCTGAAGTATATATTCTTGATTCTTTGGCACCTGTGTTTTATAAGGTCAGGTCAGTTTCCAGTATCCTGATATCAGAAAAGCATTCACCTTCCGTGATACTATTCAAAAGTGCTTTGCACTCAGCTAGAACAGTGTTGATATTGAATTGGAGGTGATGAATAATTCATACAATCTGACTGAACGTTTTTTTCCTTGACATTAGATGATAATTTAGCATGGGGTGCAATTAAGGATTTCTGAGATACTGACATTTAAGGTTGTGCTTGGTAACACCTAGAAAATGTACAAAAAACATGCTTTCACAATTAATTTAAAACAGTAGCTACTCTTTGTCACTCTTATGCTGTACAGGATTGTACTGCATGTGTTTATGGCTTCCCTAGATATTTAGAATGCACTCACTAATGCAAGCATGGAAATATAAGATGAAAGGTTTCTTAGTATCCCATCATCAGGTTTTGACAACCTTCGCATTTCCACATTGGTTTGGGAAGACTTCCAGACCCGTAATTCACTTTATGTCTATGTACACTGCCTTTCCCTTTTTGCATAATGATTTTTGATACTATGTCATGTGCAAGCTAAAACCAAGACCCAAGACTGAACTGAGGCGATCGATTATAAAATACTAATAGTAGTGTTATTAAAGATGATTGATCTTTGCCACTGTTTAAAAATCTGTCAAGATTTCAATCCTTTTTTCTGGATTCTGCCATACATTTTATACCAAATTTTGGGAAAGCATCTTGAGGTCAATCTTTCCATATTGGATCTGTAGGTACGTGCCTATGTTGCCTATTTCTCTTGAGTAAGATGTTTATAATTCCTTGTACCCCAGAAGGCAAGAGACCTTGGATGTTTAACATTTGTTGAAATCAAACTGAACTGGGGAATCAGAAAGTATGATGGCTTGTGATGGTACCTCTTTTTTCTGGGAAGCAGAGAAGCTTGTAGCAGGGACAAAACCTGATGTAAGTTTGCATAGGCTGCTGTGAGATTGCATTTTCATCTGCAGGTTGGTTGTCCCTGCTGCAAGGGCACGCTAAGTGCGTGTCTATGAGCAGCTTGGTGGTAACTCCTTCAGGTGGCCCAATGTTTTTATGACACTAAAATGTTTGTCAACTAGGCTGTGTTGTCACTTTTGCCAAATATGAAATTACACTTTTTTATTTTTGCTGTTGTTCTTTTATTCTGGGGTTTTTGTTGTTGTTATTGTCGGAGGGGGATGTTTTTGTTTTTGTGTTTGTGTTTTTTCCCAGAATACTTAGCACAGTCTTTGCAGTAGATACTTGGAAAAAAACAGATTAAAGTTCTTGTAAAATGCCTATTGTCAGCAAGTTCCGACAACCTTGAGATTCAATGACAGCTGTACTCCCACAGTTTTAAACCCATTGCAGTTATCTGATTTTCATGTTGCTGCTAATGAATCCCACTGGCAGAGCTAAGAGTGTACCCTAAAGTACGCTTTTTAATCACTCCCTGAAGCTTTCTGCTGTGGGAGGTGGCAGTGGACAGTAAATTTGAAGAACATTACCTGTTGTGTTGCATAGGTCAGACAACCATATTGGTTCAGAAAGTTTCACTGATGCTCATTTTTTTTTCTTTCTGAAGACTCATTTATCTTCTAGGAGTCAGCAAGTTTCTGAGCTAGAATCAACCCATTAGTGATTGTCATCAGAATGCTGCTGAGCTAGCACAGGTTGGATAACTTCTTGTTTTACAAAATATGATGAATGAAATGTACTTCACAACAGTAAGTCTAATGATTTAGAGCCAGAATTGCTTTGAAGGTTTCCAAAAGAATTTCTTAGTAAGTTGACCTATACTATTATAAACTATGAAATCCCAAAATTTATTTTGTGACAAATTCTGTAGTCTTTATTCTACTCTCAAGCAAGATGGTGAAATACCACAATTCTTACTTCTCCGGTTGGGCTAATTAGAATAAAATTATTTATATTAGAATGGATTCTAAGAGGACAACAGCTTAAAAATATTGTTTCTGTTTAGATAATAAAGGAAATCCTTTTCCTTCATTTTGAGAAAGTCCTTATCCTACCTTAGTGTTTAGAGTGAATATATTTAAAGTGTTGCATGAATATTTTTTTTAAACCAAACCAACACACGGCTGGGTGGGAAACGGCAAAATTAACCTTGAAAGATGCACAGTGCATTATTTGAGTTCTTTTTGGCTTAGAAGATGCTATTTGTACCCTAACATAGGAGCAAGATGTTTTTGGAGTAAAACCTGTTTTGGGAAACTTCTCCTGGTTAGGCCTGAGAGAGTCAGTTTCAGTACTCAAAGTACCCACCTCCTAAATTTCCTATATTTACAAATATCACAACATGCCTAATTTATGACCTTATTTGCTTTATCATTCTCTCTCATGCCACAGTAGAGACTCGGGTATTTTGAGTGATTTAGAACTTATTTGCATTATTTCTCTCTACTGTCTGCAGAATGAAATGTTATTACATCAAGTGAAAGGCTTAGTGCTGTAGGTAGTGCTTATATGCACTTTGCAGCTGCACTAACAAGCTGCACTACTACTTGTGGTGTGGACAAACACATCTTTAGGTCTGTATAGCTACAAAGAAAGACAATTTGGATGATCCAGAAGACTGGATGTTTAGATGAGAACTAAAATAATTTAGACTCACAAAAACCCCCATAAGCTATATTTGTTGTCTATAAATGTTTTGGAATTCAAAAGAAGCAAGAACTTTAGAGAAGATTTACTTTAGTTGAAGAACATGAGAACTGGACTGTGCATAAGATATATTCAAAGGGGAAATCAGAAAAAGCTTTTTAACCACTAGAGTACTGTGATTGTGTTACAACTTTCCAGTAAACCTTCTATCGTCTTTGAGATGAGAAATACAGGCAGATATTCCTGTAACTGTGTTTAAAACTCATATGCATTATTGTGGCACAGTTTCAGTACTATCTGCCCTATAATCCAAAGATCTATAACTTTGTGTTAAGCTAGGTATTATAAAAAACTAATCAATTTTTTTCCATTGGCAAATTGATTGTGATTCAAAATGTAGTCATAAGGCAATATAATTTTATCTTTTATCAGCTGCAGTTTATATTATGTGTATGATTCATAATTAATTAAAATATAATATTAAAATGCACTTGTAATATAGTAGATATACAATTTTTTTCCTAAATATTAGAAAAAAAATTTTCTGGAATCTTTTGAGAGCATATTCACATATGTATGTATACACATATACAGATATATAAACCTATTTTTTACAGTCCTTCAACCTTCCTGATTTTAGTTTCCATAATTTTAGATCACCAGCACAAGAAAAATTATTATAGTTTCTTTCCCTGCTGTTTCCCCTCTTATGCTGCCTAACAAGCTGCACAGAACCACTGGAAATACAGGAAAGAAAATTGATTACTAGAGTGCAGAAGATGCTTAAGAAGGAAGACGCAGGTTAATTTGCAAGGGATTTTGAAGAAGTTCTACACTTCTTTTCCTTTTTTGAATCCATGGGAATTTGTTTAAAATGTAGACAACAAGTTATAATGAAGGGATAGAATAAATCATGTCAAAAGCAAAAGAAATAACTAAAACATTAACCAGCCAAAGCTGTTGTTGAAGTTCTTGAACACTCCCTAATATTATGTATTTCCAGTGACTGGCTAGAAATTCAACAGGTTTATAAACTTCAGTTTTGGCCGAGCTCAAGTTTGTTCCCATTTAACTGTTTAGGAATTACAGTGTCAAAATCTTCTAGGTGCAGAGTAGAAATTACTTGGGAAGAATGAATATAAATAAATTTGACCAGAGTTCGTGTTGGGATTTGTTATGTTAAATCACATCAAGGGAAACTAAGTTGAGTTACACAAGTGGACAGAGAAGATAGTTGCTCCTTGTTTGAATGACTTACTCACAAAGCTGAAATGACCACACGGACCCTTGGAAAGTTGAGACAATGACAGAGAAGGGTGGAAAGCCCTGATTTGTTTATTTCATCTGTTCTACACTTTTAGAAAGGTGACCATGGATGGGAGGGTGGAATTCCCACCTCTCAACCACACTGGTCAACAGGACTGCCATTCAACACTCTCTTCTCCAGAAGAATGCAAAAACAATGACAGTATTTACAAAAAACAGTCGCGTTTACACGAACAAAGCGTGAGAAGTAAGAACTTCTACTTTAGAATGAATGCTCAGAAAACTGGGAAATCTCATACAAGCATATAGTCATGCCCCTGCTAAACTGCAGGTCAGAAATGCAGTGAGAGATAAACTTTTAAATCAGTGCAGTTTTGATCACATCATCCTCATTTATTTTAATAGGACCTGGACTCTCAACCCAATCAACACTGCAGACAGTGGAAAGAGATGGGCTGCATAGAGAATTTCTCCTTTGTAACTTGCCTGCTTCCTGTATTTCAGCTGAAAAGTAAAATGTAACTAAAGTAGCTCAGTGGGTATCATGAAGAATATTTCACATGCTGGTGAGCTTCATATATTCCAGAGCCTAATGGAAGGTGTAAGAAAGGCAAAAATGTATTATAGATAAGGAAATCTGATCAAAATAGAAGCTATGGGTTCATTTTTGTGAGGCATTCTTTGTGGCTACTGCAGAGAATATTTTGAGTTATTCTATACATTTAAAATTACAAAATGTTTTTTACTGCTTTTTTTCCCATTCAGAGAGGTCTCAAAATATGCTCTGTGTACCCACTCAGGAGGCTATTTTTGCTGTCCTGGCAACTTCCCAGAGTAGCTGCTCTTTTTCCCAATGGATGGGAAAAAAAGATGTAGGCACAAATACAGCAAGGCTTCTTGAAGGCATGTCTCATAACAATATAGGCTGACAGTGAGAAAGGCAAATGACTGAAAAGAATTCCCCAGTCGATCGGAAGACTTCCTAAGCAAGCTGCTCTATCTGACTACAGCTTGTGAATGAAGCCTGCCTAAAATTAATTCTGATGTAACAACAGGAAAAGTGAATTGTAGAAGTCTAGAGCTTTGCTCTAAGGAGAATGTGTCACCTGCCCCATGACATTTAAACTAAATATAGAGGCTGTCACTTTAAATGTCTCAGTTGATGTCAAATACTGATATAAAACAAAGAAGACAGAGCAGGTCTTTAAGATACTTAGGAGTCAAAAGGCAAAAGGTTTTATGGGCAAAATACCATACCTTGAACTGTACTTAGAAAAAAAATCAGAAGACACAGAAAATGTTACCTGACTGCTGCAATAGTTCTTTGCACATACAACAGTACTGCAGAACAAGCATTGTTTTTCATAAATACATTTTCTGAGTGGTTTTCAGATGAAGAATTCACTTCAGTTGTATACATCTGTAAGTGGTCCACTGGTGACTCTGGCAGCATTTGTAAATAAAAAAATCTCCAACACTTACTTGCATCAAGACCATAGGCACTCTGACAGAAAGTGAGTCAAATACTGGAGGTACTTAAAGTCATAACACAAACTGAGAAGAATTATTCTTTTGTATTCTTTTGTAATTAGATATACAACTTTGTTTCTGGAGCAAGATCAAGGTATTTTTATTACATCTATATAAATCTCCTGTCTGTTTCATTTGTATTACTGCAGACATGTTATCATGTTGTAATAAGGGACGAGATACATAAAAAACTCTGATGTCCAAATATTTAGATAACTGTATTCATTCACCCCTCTAAAAATCCATGACAAATATCACACATAAAAAACCCCAAAACATTTAAAATCTCATAGAATTATTTATTTAAGAAATCAAGCAAAGAGAAGACAAATATATAACTTGTCCTTCAGAACCCTTTACATGCTAAATATAATTATAACTTACTGCTGATTAGCTGTAGAAATATCTTCTTTTTAACTGAGTCTTTTAAATACCCACTTTACTGCTTAGTGTATATTTACCTGTTGCAATTATTTTTTTCTGCAGACACATTTTGACAAAATGTCTGAATCTTAGAAAAAACCCTAAATAAAATTAGCTCTCATTTTGATGATCAAAGGCTGGTATCAGCTAGTGCACTAGAAAGAAGAGACTTAGATTTTCTGAATATTCTTCAAGTGCATACCTTGAAAATGAAACTATTTCCTCTAGAATTCCTTAGCATGCTAAATAGTGCTCATTTTTCAATGCATTGCATTTTTTCATTGGTATGTGCTTAAAAAAAAGTTTATGAATGAACATCCTAATTTTTTAAACGAGAAACTTAAAGTGCAGAAAAACTCTCAAGTGTCTCATTTCATTGGCATAAAAACAAAAATAAAATTTCTCACATGTATCTAAAATTATGTTCTCTTAGCCTAAATAAAAACCTTTTTTTTTCCTTTACAAGTACCTCGGTGAGTAATAATGATAACTAAAATGAATTAACAGACTTTTTGAAACTTCAGTACACTGCAGTAGCAAATTTAAAAGAAATTCATGTGTAAGAATTGTTTTAAAGTTTGTTGGGATTTTTTTTTTTTTTTTTAATTTCCTGATCTCTCAGTGAGTGAGTCCAGGTTGTTGATTATCTCTGCTCATTTTACTTAGGTGACTAGAGGTCAGTGCAGTGTTTCTTTCCTCCAAAAAATAATGTTGTCTCCATAGAGTAATTCATGTTAATTCATGGTCATGTGGCTTTTAAATCCATTAATTAAATTAATGAGACTTCACTTCTTTCACCCATGCACCCTTAATTAAAAACCTGAGAATGAGAAACACAAAAAAGTAACATATGGCATTATCAGTGTTGTGCCCAAGAGAACTATTTAATAACAGCTCAAGATAATTTATTGTTAATAAAACCTAGTCACTCTCTCAAAATGCATAAGATAACATGGAAAATCTGTGAATATTCCAACTTATAGGATCTATTCACTTTTCTCTGCATCAATCTTGATGACTAAGGCTTCATACTTCCAGTAGCAGCAAGGTGGAATATTCAACTGCAAATCTGAATTTGATTGTTTCAGAACATATTTGATGAAAAGTTGTAACTGCTCTTCTGCTGATGAGTTTTTTTGGGTAGCTAAAACTCTGTGTCATAGGAGTTTAGCATGTTTTCTTGATAGATCTGCCCGAAGTCTACTGAACAAAATATTTACTCAGCATATGAATTACTTTGTTTTTATTACTGGGTCATTTTTTGAGACTGTGGATGGAGCGTAGATGAAACACTAAATCTTGGAGATCAAAGGAAAAAGCTAAAACGAAAAATTAGACACTTTTCTTTGCCATGCAAACAATAATCAAGTGAATGTATCTGGAATAAAACAAATGGTGCCTGGAGGTTCCAATAAAGTGAAATTATTGTCTTCTCCTAAGTTAATGGCTTAGTACACACCAATTTTCATAGTCTTAAGAGAAATTAATTAGGGTTCTGCACAAGCTCTACTTTCCAATATGCAGGTCACCATCCCGAACAGCTCCTGCCGGGAATCCACCAGGCAGCTGGCATTGAACCCCTGCCTGAGGTGCCCTTCAAGGTGCCTTGAGCAGAGCAGCAGGGAAAAGACAAAAGAGGAGCAACCCTGAAATTACTCAGATAACCAAAGGAATAGGGACAGAAAACAAACAGATAGAAATGGCAAGTCTTTTGCTTACAGACATCTAAATTATCTGAGTTTGCTAGTGGTTCCCTGCCTGCAACTGCAACTAAAGAAATATTCAAATTTTATTCACAAGAAAAACTCTTAATTTTTGCCGTCTCAAAGAGGTGTAATAGAGCCATAAGTCCTTCTTTCAAGGACAGCACAATCAGTCATTTCTCAGTTGCCTTCCTTCACACAGAATCATCTGACTCCTTCTTGGTAGGAGTTCCCAGGTTTCCCCTTTAGGAACAAAATTAATGCTCTGCAGATGGATTTTAGTGGCTGAATTCCAAGCTCTTTGTGTTCATTGGCAATCCATTACATCAGTATATATCCAGAATAATTTAATTCAACTCCATGACTAGTTTTCACTGAATGCTTTAAATACTCAGTGCTGTATTACATTTCCACTAATAAGAAATTGGTGCAAGCTGTTCTCATAATATAAATATGTTAATGCACAGAACTGGGAAGACTTATTTTAACTAAACAAATCTCTACATGAAAACAAATAATAACAGTTGTAATAATTGATAATAAATGCAATGGTCTCTGTAGTGTAGGATGTTTTTAAAGTTTTTTTCTTAATTGTTTTATTTTTAAAAAGTCTTTATTAATAATATAAAAATTATAGTTAATGGCAGTTTTAGAATGGAGTGATTCTTCTTAATTTCAATTCCTCCACCAGATTACTAATGGTGGAAAATATCTAGATCTTGGTTACTATTTTTCATCTTTTCTATAAATAAAAGTTAATAAAAATGGTGGAAAAGCATGTTATTTTCCCCCAGTACCAACCATGTGGGATTTTTCTCTACATAATGTTTACATTTATTTTTTGAAGTTTAATGTATCCTGTATGACAAGGCTTGCTAAAGACAATATCTGTCAGTAATTAATCCTAGGTGTTTTAATAAAACTAAACCATAATTTAATTAATGAGATAATTCCAAGATGATCTTCCTCCTTCCCAACACTTTGTTTATCATTGTGCCCTTTCACAGTGTGTTCTTTTGACACCCAGAAATCGGCTTTCTTCTAGTTTAGTTCTCTGAAATAACCACAGCTAAGGACTAAAGACTGTCAGAGAATGCAAAGCAGAGTCAGAAATGCAAGAAAAAGTACCAGAGAGAAGAAGCAATTGCAGCAGTAGGACTTTAAATAATTTTAAATTTTCTAGTACTGTACTTCCAGTTGTTACAAATGACTGTATTATATGTATTTTATATGCCTTTTTCACTGGCATCTGGAGAAGCTAAACACATAAAGCCATTTTATTTCTTTGTTCTGCATGCATTTCTTTCAAATCCTTAACCAAGTCATGGCTCTTGAAATATCATTTTGTGCTTTTTTTTCAGCAATCACTGCTTCCATTAGAAATATTGACAACTAGGGAAATTCCTGCACAGAGACTTACTAATACATGTCAAATCCCTGGCTAATTTGCACAACATTCAAAACAGATCTCCTCATCTCTTGTGTGTTTACGGTGAATTCCTTGAAAAATGTTAAGAAAGCAAAAGGGAGAATGAGAACATTAATTGAATTTGGTCTCCACTACTTTGTTTCAAAAAAGAGAGTGATATTATGCTTATATTACTCCTAATTTTTTATCTGATCGCTTTCCTGACAAAAATTATTTTAGTTACACACAACATTTTAACATGGATTTTTTACCATCCCTATTCAAACACCTGGTTTGGAATAATATTTATTACTTAATGTGAAACAAAATTAGTGAGAGCCTACAACCAAAGGTTTGGTGATACCATCTGCTTTGGAGACCTAGGACAGTTGTTTTTGGAAAGAACTCATGCTGCATTGGGAAAACTCAGAATAATCTTGGGGACAAACATACAAGGTTCACGCTATGCAAAATATAGGTAAGACAGCAGCCATTTCCAGCAAACACCTTGAGTAAATCAGTTGGACAGTACCACATTTACCTCCTGCTTTACCATGGAAGCAAGCCAGGGTACTGCTACTGAGCCACCTCCTTTCCTCTCTCGTAAAACATGTGCACAAACAGAGCCAGCAGCTCTTTGTCACCCCAACTTCCACTAGCAAAATTTATTTCCCAAATAAAATGGAAGATTTCCCCAAGATTCTGGTATCTTGAAACTCTGTCTTGACTTATTTGGCAGGAGACAAGCTTGGTTTCATGCAGTATGCATGGGGGAAAAAAAAGTCAGTGAAAGAGATTTTAATGTTTCACTGGTAAAGAGCCAAAATACAGGGAGCCATAAGGAAAATAAAGACTAGAATATTAAATAACAAAGTGTTCCCTTCTCTACTGGTTGCTATCTGAGCTATGAGAAATGTTTTTGTCTATATGTTGTCTATATGTTTTCTTAGAGCCAATCTACAAGTGGCAAAACTTGTGCTACAGGTGTTTCTTCTCTTAATCGGGTTCAAGTACCCCACTTCTTGGTATGATGAAGATTCAAATGAGACTATTTTTAAGCCTTTTGCTTCAGCTGAAAGACTGTACAAAAATAAACACCATATGCACAAATCCAGGGATATAATAAATAAGTGCAGATTTGCGTCTACATCTCAGTTGAAAAAAAAAAAAACCAACTGTTTTCTGTTCTATGTTCCACAAGCTCTGTTTTATTTGTCAAAGAATAATAAATACATAAACAATATTTGCAGCACAGAACAGCAAGTAAAGAATAAAAATATATTGTAAAGACAGATCAAAAGTTTAATGATGTCAATAAATCCTTTTCCCACTGTTTGTTTTCTGTGATTTTGAGCTAGACCCTATAAAAGGATTCAGATTTCATGATCTTTTTCATCTCAGATGTTCCAAGTGTTCATATCAAAATATACTGCTGTATAGATGGATAAACTGATAAAATTTTGATGTTTAAATATATAAAGATATGGGTTTATGTCATTTTTCCTTGTGCTGGTCTTAAATTGAGTCATTTATGTCGCCATTCATTTATCTTTTATAAGGAACCCTTTGGTTTTCAGACAATTCAGGTGTTAATTTTGCATTTAAAGGTAATTTTGATATTATGAATCCCTGATGCATTATTTTCCCTTACCTGAAGATCATAAAAAGGAGAGAATGGGGAACTGCAGAACTTATTTTTTTTAATTAAAAACTCAGCAGGTCACCTTCTAATAGATTAACCTATTAATTAGGGATTTATATATATTCAGTAAGGCATAAAAGTATAGATGGCAATTAAGAACTGTCCTGTGGGATATTATCATATACAACCTTCTTTCCCCATCTGTATAAAGCTAAGTGTTTCCTATCAGATGTCAAACACCCGAGAACCACAGCCAAAAGGTGTTGAAGGAAAAATCAGTTTTTAAGGCATGCACAGCTCCATGCAGGATTGAATCCCAGATATGAAGAATAGTCTTAGGTTTCAAAGTGTAATTGTCATCATACAAAGAAAGCAGAGGTGTAGATAATTTTATTGTTCCTCTACATATGGGCAAAAGCCAGAACTGCTGATGACCCCACGGAAATTCAGCCCTGGAACATTCCCATCCAGGGAGTTGATTAGAAGGAGAGAACTGATAAAAAATCAAAATAGCCTATGATAACTCATTCAGTAAATGAAGATGCTTAAAACTTCAAATTCTTTTGTTTCTTAAAATACAAACTGATAACTGTAAAGCATTAAATATAATGTCTAGGATAGAGCATGAGAATCTCATATTTTCTTAGAACCATTGGCCACCTTTCAAATTAGTGCTCGGGAAGGCAAAATCTTCCTCAGAACAAGGCAGAATAAAAGTCCACTTTTATTGCATATTTAGCCTTTTAGAGGCAGTTCTTTAATTTGCCCTTTGCAAGAATTTTGCATAATATGTCAGAGAGGGAGAGACAAGCAGTGACTTTTGAAACAATGCTTGTTTCAAAAAACACAAATGAAGCTATCCAGTAAAGCAGTGCGCTTAGGCTGAGAATTAGTCTGACCTTTACGAAAATTGCCATGGCCAAGCCTTCATCTTGTAATTACAGGAACAGCTGAAGAATTAGCCCTTATGAGAAAAGTCATAATTCCTTTAATCACCGGTCTTCAAAGTCAACAGTGCTCTTTAGAATTAAGAAGGAAAATAATAATTATTGAAATACAAGTTTATTATTAAAACGCTAATGCACTCAAAGTTGGGACAATCATAGGTGACAAGAGTGATCTTGCAGTATTATTTACCTCAATTTCCTAGTTTTAGGGGTTGTATTCATCATTAATTTAGGAATATTTAAATACTTGATTTGAATGATATCCATAACAATATGTTTGATGTGTTGGTTGCCTCGCTGTCTTTCTTTAAAATGCCTTACACACATGACAACCTTCTATGAGTTTTTTTTTTCCTCTTTTCACTAGAGCCAGGATACTTTTATTCAAAAAGGCACCTAAAGTAATCCTGAACAATAAATAGTTGTACAGGGAGCTAATAAAGAACTGTGAAGTGGAGCACTGATATAATAAAAGATCATATCACAATAGATAAAAGGTACTATGGTGTTTTCTCACAGGAATTTTGAAAAGGACTTGAGTTCAGTTACAGTGTTAGGTACTTTAATCCTCATTCACTATTTGCTATAAATAAATCAGAACAAAATTTATTAATGAATAGAATTCATTATTTTACAGTACATAAACCCCCAAAGTTCTTCAGGGTACCAATGACTCATCTCAATAAGTCATGCCCAACTGAGGCCATCTCGAAGAGCTTCAGAGCTTCATAAAATGGCATCCATGTTCTTGGACATGGAATATTTTTTGTTTATTCCTATACACAAAGAAGAAAGGCTCTTTCTTTGTTCCATATTTCTTTTTTAAAAAATTAAATCTTTTCTACTTTAACTACAAAGGATTTTTTTTTTATTCATGTCTTATCAGATTCACCATCATTACTCTCAGTACTTAGCTAAGGGAATGATGTTTAGGTCTAAAATTGTCTTAGAGTACTCTTGTGGTTGCTAAAAGAGGTAGCAACCTCTGGAATGTCACTTTGAGTGTCCTCTTGAATTTTCCTGTGGAGATACAGATATAGTAATGTCAGTGTCTCGTACGTAAAATAAAGTGAAAAGAGTTCTGGGCTCTGCAGCAGAAGGGGGACATGGAGTTCCTGGAGCAGGTCCAGCAGAGGGCTAACAAATTGGTCAAGGGTCTGGAGAATGCCTCTTACAAGGAAAGGGCAGCTGAGGGAGCTGGGCCTTTTTAGCCTTGAGGAGAGGCAACACAGAGAGGTCTTTTCTCTAAATACCTAAAGCACAGGTGTGAAGAGGATGGAGCCAGGCCCTTCTCGGGGGTGCCAAGCAGAACAAGAGACAACAGGCAGAAACTGATGCACAGGAAGTTCCACCTGAACATAAGGAAGAACTTCTTTACTGTGTGAGTGACTATGCACTGGAACAGACTGTCCAGAGAGGTTGTGGAGTCTCCCTCAGTGGAATTATTCAAGTACTGTTTGGACGCAATACTGTGCCATGTGTTCCAAGATGACTCTGCTTGAGCAGGGAGGTTGGACCATTTGACTCAATTTTGTCACTTCCAACCTGGCCCATTCTGTGTTTTTGTGAGTCCATCTGACAATGGTTCACATGTAAATTTGTTTTGATTCTTCAACACACTCTGTTTTGATTCTTCAGAAGATCTCAACCTCCCCTCCAGCCCATTAGGACTTGAAGTGGTGGATTCCACAGGTTCTTATTGCTCACAACCTGTCATGCTACCTGAGAGGGAAAAGCAGGCCTAGCCTAAAAAGCAGGCTTTAAGACAAGTGAGAGAAGAACACTCCTCCAGGATTACTGAACATCAATGACCTGGCCTGAGCAGTAGTTACAGCTATGATCAGTGGACAAGAGTTTAAATGTTCTGAATAACAGACTGCTGAGCATATGCAGTCAGTGCAATGCATCCAGAACACGTAAAGCATACTGTATGTGTTCTGGCCATCTGGGCAGCTCACAGGCAGTTGCTCAAGTGAATCCCAGTGTGTCAGGCTAACTGTGTGTGCCTTGTACATAACATACTCCCAGGTTTCCTGAAAGCAACACTCAAAAAGCAGAAACAGAAGAGATGCATGTCATAGAATGCCTGTGTAACAATCCCCTTGTTTCAGTTAGATTGCTCCTTGCCAGCTATTGTTTTATCATCATGAGAAAGGGGCAAACACAAAGAATGCCATATTATGACCCAAAATGTACCTTCTGTGTAATACATTCAGGTTACTTCTCCTAAGTTAAATAGTCAAAATTACTTAAATATTTTCTCCCTCAGAATCCTTTGTACCTTTCTAAATCTTTCTATAAATTCTTTCTGAAAGATCACACTCCAAAGAGCTGCAGAAAGGTGAATTGTCATGGAATGAGATCCTGTTTTTCAGAACAGGCTACTGTCTTGTTCTCAGCAGAGTCATTTGGCTGCAGACTCTGACTATTGGGGCAACCCTTTTGATGGTGCAGTTGTGAAAAGCCTGAGAATAAGAAGACAATACATCATTAATGTATCTTGTAGAAGATACTGTTAGTTTCTGGATCGATTCAGAATGAAGCCTTTGGGTGTGATTAGAGTTGATTTGTGTAACAATTCTCCTTCTCCCCTCAGAGAGATTCCCACTAGGCTCACATCCAGAGCAGGGCTGTAAATGTAGTGCCTACATATGGCTACCACAAGGCATGGGGGAGACAGGTAAATATCCTCTTGAGACCAAAGAAAAAGAAAAAGGTGCAGACACTGTTATCAGTGGTAAGATGCTGGAAGCACATATTCAAGTGACAAAAGCTAATTTACTGACAGATACTTGAAAATAAGCTCTTTAAAATGGTATGGCACACGTGAAAGAAGACTTATTTCTCATGTCACAACTCTTCCCTCCTCTGTGACTGAGATATTTTTTTCAGCTATGAAATTTGCTGGTCAGCAAAATTTTATAAAATCAGAAGGCTTTACCCATAATTACTGTATAAGAAATTAATGTAGTGTGCAAAATAAAATGACTAAAATTTCATGCTGCTTCCTTACCAGAACCTCACTGTCTTCAAGCTGTTTGTAGTTCTCACCCTAGAGCATTTGTTCCAGTACTGCAGAAATGGAAGTCACATGTGTGGGACTCATGTGTCCATGCTGTTCACTTCTTTCCATAAAAATAGAAAGAAAAAAAGAAAAAAGAAAAAGAAAAAGGAGACTACCTATCTGCACCTTTAGATTTTTGCTATTGCTCCTCATTATCCACGATTCCTCAGAAATAAATTCATAAAACCACAGAATAGCCCACTCTCTGAAGAGACCTTCAAAGACCATCTGGTCCAATCTTCCATGGAAAAGGGGGCTTAGTTGAGATTATTTAGCATCGTCTCTAGTCATGTCTTGAGAATCTCCAGTGATGAGGACCTCACCACATCCCTAGGGAAGTTGTTCCAGTGATCAATTGTCGTCAGTGTAAAAAATTTCCATATTATATCTAGGTGAAAACTCTCCTAATGAAACTTCTACACATGCTCCCTGTCTACTCCCTATGGCTTCTTGTGAAGACAGAGCCTCTGTCATCTTTGTAGGTGCCATTTAAGTACTTGAAATTGTGATATGACCTTCCTGGACCTCTTCTTCTCTAGAATGAAATGACAACTGGTGTTGCATTTAGTGACCATAGCAAAACATGCAGTCATGAGGCCCTTGGCTGTCACTGACTTGCAAAGAGTAGGACACTGTACTTCACAGCTTTGAAAATCTCTTCCATCTCTTCAACAGAAACATTAACGTCTTGGGCAGCACAGCATCTCAGCTGACTGATTTGCACATATTCAACTTTACCTATACAGGCAATTTTCCTTGTGAATTACTCATATTACTTCTTTTCTGAAGAATATTTTCGAATAGAAATAACATGGCATCATTTTTTACCATTTATTTAATTGCCTGCACTACTTTATTTTTTTAATAGATCTACTTTCTCCTCAGTAATTCTTTCACCACTGATGTATTTGTACAAGACTACCTCTTTCCCATTGACCTTTATGGTTAGCCTCAACATTCTTCGATTTTTTGCTGCCTCTCTCTTATCCTCAATACCAATAATATGCATATTATTACCCCTACATCCAGATAGCATAATTACCATCACAAGTCAATGAATGCTTTCACCTTAGATAATAGTTTTTGCTGGGGAGTAAATTCAAAGTTAAGTGTGTTAAGAATGCATAAATTATTTTGCTTGAAGCCTCAGCAGGTACTGAGTCACAACCCATTAATCTTTTCATATACTTCTCAGCACGAACAATTACTAACCCAATATAATGAGTATATAAAATAAGTCTAGTGATGTGAAATGTTAAAATTTAGAACAAGCAGATAATCAGAATTTTAAAGAGTATTCAGAGTCTGTTAAGTATTGTTAGATAGAGCTAAAATCAGTTCAATACATATACCATTAATAGGAGAGAATGCATTTTCAAGTATGAATACTATCCCATAAGGTCTAAATTAAAAATGCATACATAATTCATGCTGGTGATAAACTAGATTTACAGTGATACAACTTTATTTACAGCACCAAGGATATGTCTGCATAAACCTAGAATAATGCACTATTTTGTTATTCCTTTTACTTGCAATGGATGCAGATATCTACACAGTCACTGGTTCCCTTGTAGAAAATAGAACAAGAGAAAAACCATATTCAGAAAGATGATTTAATGTTACAAAGCATAATGACTACCTTATAAAAAAAACTCATGACAACCATTGCTGCACTTTTCATAAAATCAAAATCCTGTGTGGGTCAACAGACCCTGTTCTATAAAATATTGTTGGATAATTTGGGTTAGCTACTGTTGACAAAATAAATTTATATACTGTGAAGTGTCTATGAATTTATAAACCTTAGTGAACACTTTCTTTAATTATGTCCATAAAAAAATCAACCTCTGTCACTATATGAAATTGAAACATAAATCTGTCTGTTGGTGTGCAGCAGCAGAACTATTGGAAAACATACTGTGGAATTAAAGGTAGCCACTTACCCTTATGACATTGAAATATATTAAACTTTTGGAAAACAGGAAATTGGATTTTGTCTTTTCTAATTTTGTCTCTTTATTGAACTCACAGTAAATAGATATCAACATGAGCAAGGAGTTCCAATTGCATGGAGGCTGATTTGTAACAATTCAAAGATCAAGGTTTTTTCAACAACTGTAAGAAACTCAGTAGTTACAGCACTTGGTTTTCAAAGACAGAGATCCTTAAAGAAAAGATCCATCCCTTTTCCATGAGCAAATGAGTCAAACACTTAAATTTATTTCTTAATGTTCATTAGTTTTCAATTGTAGTACAAAAGGCCATAACAAATAAAATGAGGACTAAACACTAATAAGGAAAACAATGCTTTTAGTTAAGATAAATTTCTACTTCAGGCCTTTCATCTTCTTTGTATGCTCTTGCTGTGCAGGAAAATAGAAGCTGAGTTCCAGTTCAATGAGTTTTCTTCAATTATGTCTGGATTGTCATTAAAGTCATATTAAAAGATTTAATATAGTATCATAAGGCTTTAGATCAAGCCTACATTAAGGAATGAAAGACTGCTTTTTTCTCTCACATAATTTGCTGAAGTTCTCTCTGCTATGATTTAGGGATGAATATATGTAGCCTTTGGAAGATACATTTGTCCTCCCACGTGGCACTCCTGAATGACCCAGCTTCTCTATAAGCTTTATGAAAGCCATGCTACAGGAGCTTTATTTATTGGAGCAATATGAAAACTAAACTTATATTTGAATATAGATGAACTCCTCTAGAAGAGTGTGTAAGGAAAACAAGTTTATCTTATCTATTGTGGGTTTAGGAAAAAAGAGACAAACACACCACAGATATTACTTATCCTATTCTTGCAGCCTCAAACAACCAAGACCATGTTAAGCCTTTCTGTAGAACAAGGGGGAAAAGTCTTCCATTAATTTCACAGGAATGCACTTAAACTGCATCTAAACACCAAATTTAACACAGGTGTAGAGAAAAGTACAAGGCAATCCGGGTTATCTCAGGAAGTATCCATAAGAGAAGTTAAATACCTTGGATGCTTTGGAATTGCTCTTTCTGTTAGCTATAGAAGCTTAGGCAATCTAGACATTTAAAGTTAGGTGAAATGAATCATACAAAACCTAGCAATCTCTGGAAAATTACAAAATTTGGTTCTTGAAAGCAAAATGTACTTACAAAATAAAAAACCCCAAGACATTGTATTAAAAATGTATGGTTTGCTAAGTTTCTTTTTCCTAACAATAAGGTTCTTGTTTCAACAGTCTGTGAACATATGACTTTAATCAAACGGCATATTAAGTTAGCACAGATGAGTAACTCACAAAACATACTCAACAAGTGTCACCATTTTGCTATATGAATCATTTGCACCTTTTAAAAGATATAAATTATCA
This sequence comes from Cisticola juncidis, assembly GCA_013400215.1. Taxonomy (NCBI): domain Eukaryota; kingdom Metazoa; phylum Chordata; class Aves; order Passeriformes; family Cisticolidae; genus Cisticola; species Cisticola juncidis. The sequence goes on from VXBR01008021.1 coordinate 315,703, forward strand.
GAAATAATTACACACACAAAAAAGGAATATGATTCTTTTTATCATTTGTGGGAGTTTCAACAAGTTTATGAGTTTTGTATAGATTAGGTAGATCTCATGGACTATTTCTGTTCTCTGATGAGATGAATCATGATGAGATCTGATGTGTTATATGAATATGAATTGGAAGTGCATTTCTTGCTTGATTTATATAGAAGAGGTAATTCAGAGAAACATGTCTGAAAGCATTTGTTAAAATAGGCATAAAATTCAAAGCACTCTTGCTTTTGAATTTGTTTTAATGGACTGGGCTCATGGTATTTTTTCCTTACACATATCACACAAAAAAAGTAGCAAAAATAGAAATAAGTTCTGGTCCAGAACAGATATAGTATCATAGAAACACACACAGCTTGGCCTATAAGTGCTGCAGAGTACTCTCTGAATACTGCTCTGATTGTCCCTTTCTTTTTACCTCCCTATCTTTTAAATACTTTACTGTCCACAGCTAGCTGCTGGCCAGCTAGTGGTTGCAGCATCCCTCTGGGAAATTCGAGCCCCCAACGTCCTCTTCCCAAATCAATGCTGTCATCACATCAGTTTGGCATTAGGAGAGGTTTGTGACTTCTGTCTCCATCAGAGAAGCTGAAGTCTTGTACCAGCTCCATAGATGGGTGGCTGCAGCTGTGGTGAAGAGCCTGGGTCAGCCCCATGTCAGAGGTTCTCTTACTCTGCTGTTGTAGACCCATGGTGACCATACACAAGTGTATCATTTTTTGGAAGTGTCCTTTTCTCTGTGTTGATCATTTGACAAGAGCAGCTTTACGTCACTGTTCTCTGCTAGATCCTTCTATTTATGGAGATTATGGTTCTTGACAAGTCACTCCAGCAATCTGACAACATAATCATAATTACAGATTATTATCAGTGCTGAATTTTTTATTTCAGTTCTACGATGGAATGCATATCTGAGAAGTCACATCGTAAGAGTCTTCAATTAAAAAAAGATGAGAGATAGTCATAAACCAGCAAGACACAGAGAAGAGAGGTACAATACCAAGAATTTGGATGCTCCTCAGCAAACCTCTCTCTGCCTGCGTTATCTTTCCCTCAATTACCAACAGTAAGAAAGCCAAACCTCCTTATCTGTGGCAGTCAATGAAACTAAATTTGATGGAATATTTTGTGTACATTACAGGTGAGACTATGAGTCATGCATTTTTTATTTTCTTATAGCTTTTTCTTTGGTCAACAAGTCTTAATTAATTTCTAAGTGGAATTTAATTTTGAGATTTAAAAAACCTAAAGATTTTATGCTAATGCAAAATGATACATACAGAATTAAGTAGGACTGCATGAATCAATTCCATATAACACATGGTTAAACTGTATAAGTTTATTAAGCACAGAAACTGCCTGAAAACTGTTGATTTATTTTAAGAATTTTTTATACTCATTTAGCTCCTGCCTATTCATCTGTTTTAGCTCTAGTTTCAACCTTTTTTGCAAGATTTCTTTCATCTTCAGGCAAAATTAAAACCAATATTAGGAGTTACTTAATGACTGTATATAGCATAAGGCTCATAAAATAATATGAGAAGTGAAAATTAAACAAAAAATCTTTTCTATATTAAATCACGCATTTCAGAAATATTTCACTTGAAAATTGGATAGACAGCTGCTTTTAAATATCTACCAACAAAAAAAAGCCCTTTATTTTTCTGTCATTTTAAATTCTCTTACAAATTGTAACTCATAACAAGGGTACACAGATAAAGATCATGGTATCCTACTGAGCACCTAGTAGAATTTGAATTTGCCTTTGAAAACTAAACTACAATAAAACTTACAGCTTGCAAGCATACTTCTTTCAACATTTCTATATTTTTATCTGTCATTCAACTGGTAGTTGAGTTGAAATAATCTGATTTTCTAAGTGATCCTCACTTTTAAGGAAATGACCACCAAGATGCAAAAATTAAGCTTTGCATTATACATAATGACTTCTGTCAAGACAGAGAATATTACACCTCAATTTATGCTCTCCAGGAAAGCTCTTTGCCCAGTGAAACGGGAAAATTTTGGTGGTATTTTTTTGTGATTTTTCAGATAATTTTCCTGGTTCTTTTTTGTGAGTCACTTTACACTGTTATCTCATGCAAAATACACATCATATCCATAGGCAGGAAATTTCATGCAAGTGCTAAAAGTGCACAGCTGGAACAGATGTTATAGTCCTCAGCAAGGCTCTGTTCATGCATGTTGACAATGCCATGTGGAGCAGAGATCATTACTGAACCTCTAGAAAGGCAGGCAAAGGCACAAGCAGAAAGAAAATTAGCAGGCCCGTCTGCTGCTGTCCAAAACATTTGTGATAGCAGCAGAGAAACCTGCCTCTATGCTCAGGCCAGATGCTTGAACAAGGGAAGGGGAAAGCATGATGCTCCAGCAGAATCATACATTCCTGGGGAAAAGAGATCCAAAAATACAGGCAGAAAGCCCAGCCACTTCAATGAACACACTGTGCAAAATGGCTGTGATTGGTTGAGGTCATGAGGAGAGGCTGGAAATGGTTAAGAAAGTGGAAAGTTGTGTCAGTCATATTCACTTGGCTGGTTATAACAATACTGAAAAGCTCTGTTCATCGTCTTACTCAGAATCCCTTGGATTTCTTCAAGACTACAAGCTGACCTCCCAAGCACTTTGCTTTCTCAGGTACTGACATAGCATTCCTAGCAATGTGTCCATACTTCCCAACCTCCTTAAGTGCAGGATCAAGTCACAGGTGCTCTTTTTTTTTTCCCTGTGTTGTTTTGCCTTGTAGTCTACTCACATAGATCTTCCAATCCTGAGTGGCATCAAAAATCAGTATTTTTTCCTCAACTGGATCTCCATAGCAGCAATACCAGACTTTTCAATCAGCTGGTGCTGCTCCGGGTGTTGCTGGCTCTGATCTAAAACATGTAAACTGATTAATCCTGGGATTAATCCTGGGTAGAAAACCCACAGAAAGGGTAGCACATAGGTGGGGCATTGAAGAAACAAGCAAGAATAAGATTGTGGGCAAAATGTTTAACCAGAAATATCTTCTGCTAACTTCAGAATGAAGATTCACAGGTCAACACCGTTGGTGGTTTTTTTTTTTTTTTTNACCCCCTTTGTGTTTTTTTTTTTTTTTTTTTTTTTTGGTTTTTTTTTTTTGTTTTGTTTTTTTTTTTTGTTGTTGTTGTTGTTTTTGTTTTTGTTTTTGTTTTTTTTAATGAAAGCTCAAATCATTTTGCCAAAAAGGAGAGGAAATGCAAAAAGTTTAATTACCATCTCCCAACACAATAGGCAGAAATGTTGGGCCAGTGTTTAGGTTTTCTGAATTGCTGTTCACTGCTCACAGTGGATTGGTCTAGCAATAGCAAAGAAAAAAGATATATGCTAATTGGTTCTTTAAAGAAACTTATCCCCAGGAGCTAATTTCACTACTTTTAAATTAAGGATAATAATAACTGCATCTCAGTTCTGACATATGTAACAGCATTACACTTAAGAGAGATTCATTTGGCTGGTATCATCATGTTAAATGGTGTGTGGTCATTGGTAAACAGATGTAAAATTTTCAGACTTTCAGCTGTAAAATGAAAATGGAGAAATAAAGATAAAATTAAGTGAACGGGGGATATTTAACTCCTGTGACCTTACTTCTGAAGTGATGTAAATGCAAGATATATTTAAACTTTTCAAATCAGGACATTCCATTAAATGGAAAAAACAGTGACTGTAAAGAATCCATTATATAGTGATATAAAAGTTATACCAGACAGCACTTACAGCACAAAAGAAAGTTAAAAAAAATCACTTAACATATGTTCTCAGTGTAAGCTGTGCAGCTAAAGGGAAAAAATGGGGACATATGTTAACTGCCTTTTGAATATGGTAAAAGTAAGTTGAAATAACTCAGGACTGAGATGGTGGGAAGTCCCATGAGAAGCCAGAAGTTTCAATTCCTTGTTTCCCCCCTTTTCTCTTGCCACTGCTTTTAGCTCAATTGCACAATATATGTGAACTCTATGGGAGTTTCTTTAGTGGAGGTATAATTTAGTATAATGACTTCAAAGGATGTTTTATACTGTCAAAACAAGTCCAAAAGAGGGGAAAGCTGAAAATCTGAGGCTTCCGTTGTAAGGAGGTTGCAATTTATAAATACCTTTGTTGAAAGAAGTATGTTAATTCAATAAACAAATCACCCCAGAAATGCTCTGACTTTGTGGCATTATTTTTTTCCCCCCACACAAATATTCATAGCAAAGAAACAACTACATCCAGCATGTGGACTTCAGATGCTGGAAGTTATATATAGACAGTATCAGCTTGGTTTCATGACAGAAAAAGAAAGCAGAGTAAGCAACTGTGTGTGTTCTTGTGAGAACAATTGAATGCAAGTGGCAGTGGGAGGCCCCTTTGAGGGCTTAGTAGGGTGTTACCAGCTGTACCTGCATTCTAGTTTTGCAAGAAACATATGTGAGTGTGTTTCAGCATATGCAGAGGCATCCAAAGCATACTGTCTTACACCTGGACCAACACACTAGGAAGAGCAAATAGCCTTTGACCTGTATGGAACTTTTATCCCCTCTTCTTCACTCCTTGGATGAACAGACATATTTTTAGATCATAATGCCATCTGCTTCCACTGAGGAAGGAAAATGATTAAGTGAAAAACCAGACAGCCTATCTGTACTTAGCATTTTTTCTGTGTTAAGAAATATAGAAGCACTCTACCTTGTCAAGAAGAAGCAGTGAAGGCAATATGGAAATAATGCATTCTTCATTATTCCCTTAAAAAGGTTTTGTGAGCAAATGAAAATAAGCTGTAAGAAAACAAGTTCAAGTTTGTCTAAAGACATTGCATGAGAACAGTGATGTCTTCTACAGAAAGTGTTATACTTTTCAGTAAAAAACCCAAACCCTCCTATTATTTGCTAATTATATGGTTGTAGGAAAAAGGTCAAAGGCATCTGAAGAGTCAATGTCCCAAAGACCTTCCAAATCAAAATAACTTGTGACCTCATGAAACAAGTACTGGGATAAATGTGTTCTGTGCTGTTGGCTTACACTTTAGGCAGCTGCTCTTGAGCCTGTGGACTGCACAGACTGTAATAAAGATATAACATATATAGCTTATCCACAAAAAAAAACCAAACAAACCTTTTACTAGTCTCCATTAATGCGATATAAATAGAATCTGTAGTGAAAAAGTTGAGAGCTCACTCCCATATTTAAAAAACACAGTGTATTAGTGTAGTTACTAAATACTTTTTCTTCAGTGTTTATGTTGATATTTTTAGAAAACAAGATTGACTGTATAGTTTGCTGCAAAATTTTCTTATAACCAGATGCTCTTTTGAGACCAGAGTCCTGCTGACTGGCACAAGAAGCATCTGGCCAGCTGTCAGGATTGATTTGGCTCAGTAGAAACTGGCAGCAATAACAGAATGGAGGAAGGTGGCAATTACACTAGACAGTAACCCCTCCAATTCCAATAGCTGGGAGCATAACCAAATACCCTTGACATCTGGCAAAAAAAAAAGAGTTGATATAATGTTTGGTTCCTGGACCAGTGAAAAAATGCATATAGTTACACTGGCACCGCCTTGTCAGCACACTAAAAAAATCCTGCAGGAGTTAAAAGTGGAAACCTGAGAAGAAGGATGAGAGAGAGAAAGAAAAACAACCTGTGCTTCCTCCCTAATCCTTTTCACTAGCTCCCTCCTGCTTTAGCCTTCACATATTTTATTCTGTGTGCATTAATGACTCAGACATGCAGTGCCTTGGTAAAACATTCTTTTTGGAACTTTTAGAACATTGCTTAAAGTACTTGAATCCTCACACAACAGAAACCCCATACTTTAAGGAGAAGTAGGCTGGAAGGATTCTTTCTTCTGCCTTCAGTGAGAGCTGGCACCAGCTGCAGTCAGATGGCACATGGTGACTGCATGGCAGTGGGTGTGTGTCACTTGTTTGTTGTCAGCTCACACTGACACTAACCAGACTGCAAGGTGAGAAGATACAAGGGGAGAGGGGAAAGAAGAATATATCCACAAAACATTCGTCTGCCATCTTATTCAGCTTTTTCTGTTAGTACCTGAAGGTCATCCTATTCTCTGGTATTGAGAACACTTGTATAAATACATGGTTATTTCATCTGTAAAAAGGCAAGGAGTTGGGAGGATTATAAATAACAGAACTCCTGAAGACAGCAGGAATGTAAAATATCACCATATTGTCTTTAAGAAATCTAGGTCCACCACACAAGCTAACCAGGTTTCAGTCTGTGGCAGAGCCAATAGCAGCATAATAACCTCATTGAGGACATGTAGTGAAGTGCAAGAGACTGCAAACTTCCTCTTGTCTTACAGGAAGGGAGTATAATTTTTTCAGTGGAAATAATCCTTTTTTTTTCTTTCCTGAGTAATGTAGCCTGGAGGTTGTTAAATTCCTTTTAGAGCAAGCAAAATTTTAAAACTCACAGAAAACTTAGATAAATATGAAACTTGAGTAAAGAACAAGATTTTCGCCTCTAAAGAGCAAATTTACATATTTTTTAAAAATAGCTTTCAAACCATACATATTTTATGGTAGAACTATTTCCCTGCTGCTGTGTATGTGGACTGTTTTACTCTAATAGATGCATCTCTGTTATGTAAACAAGCACACATCCCATACATCTCCGCTGAATGTGTAAGTAGCACACTAGTTTTACTCTTGGCTGCTAATTGAGTATCACTTTTCATTGGAATAGCCTGAAATGAGCTTAAACAGTCTTTCTTTACACATATAGATGCCTCATTCTTTGACAGTCATGGTGGAACAACTGCTTAAAAAGTCATCAAGAGAGGCGGTGAACCAGCCTGCATCCCTGAGGTCTTGTTAATGGAGACAGTGTGCTTTTCTAGGTCTACTGCCATTGTCATAAAGACTTGGTGTTTTCCATGGTTAAGCATGAAAGGAGTTAGATACTACTCAAAACCTCATTACTGTTATTTATTGGTACTAAAAAGTCAAAGAAAAATTACACCTGTCTTGTTTAATGTCACCTCTTACTATGCTTGTTTACTTTAGCTGCTGAAATGCTCATGGCAGGAAGCTATCATTGCATTTCTTTCCAGGGCAGAGCACACTAAAAGTTTGGATTGACTCTGCTATGTCTCATAACTCATGTGGAAACCACACAGGCTTCTCCACACTGATAAAAATTAGTATTATCTTAAATGAATGGGATCTCTGAACATTCTTAAAATAAAATTTACATGCTCAGATTACAAAGGACTGAATTTTCATTAACTCTTTCACTGAATTAATTAAAGGTTAAGGTTGGAGGAGATCTCTGCAGGTCACCTGGACCAATCCTTTTCTCAAGCTGGGCCACTGAGAGATGGTTGCCCAGGACCATGCCCAGGAGGCTTTTGAAGATCCCCAAGAATGGAGAATGCACAGCCTATGTAGGCAAGCTGTGCAAGTGATCAATCAGTCACCCTCATGATCAAAATTGTTTCCTGATGTTCAAAGGGAATCTCCTGTGTTTCTGATTCTGCCCATTGACTCTGGTCCTGTCACTGTGCGCCACTGAAAAAAGCCTGTCTCTATTGTTTTCACACCCTCCTTTCAGGTTTTTGTACACATTTATGACATATTCCCTAATTCCTTCTCTTCTCCAGGATGAGAAGTCTAGCTGTCTCTGACTTTCCTCACAAATTAGATGCTCCTGACCTTTAATCACCTTTGTAGCCCTTCACTGCAGTCTCTCCAGTATGTCCATGTCTTGTGTAGCATATAGGCTCTATGAAAAGTTCAGCAGGTTTTCATTATGTAGTCATATTTAGAATATTAATATCATTGCAAAAATGTTATATATGAATTTTTAAAATCTGAATAAATTACTTGGAGATTAACAGAGAAAAACAAATTCAACCAAAATACAGTGCAGCTACATATTCTGTAATCTGTTTTTGGTCTTAGGTTTTACAGAAAAAAAAAAAAAGGTGTAGAAGAGGACAGAATACTATGTCCTATTTTTCCTAGAATGGATTCTATTAAGCAAAGAATAAAAGTGTCCGTTCTCACCCTCTTAATGGATTTAAACCATTGGATCAATAGTAAGGGATAAACTAAACCACTTAAGAAGGTATTGCATTAATAAAATCCTTTGCACCTGTCTCTGTAAAAGAGGATAAACAGAGCAGAGTTTCAGGGGGTGATTAAGAGAGCATCAGGTTGCAGTGAAAGGCTTAAAGGGGACAAATTAGCCTTTGCTGTACATGGAGATAAGGCACAGGGCTGCAAGACTGAGCTACACATTACAAGCTTTTACAGGCAGATTAAAAGGTTTCGGGTTTTTTAAAGATGCCAGGGGGATATCACATGACAGAATATCTTGAGGCTGTTTATATAACTAATAAAAAAGATGGTAAACTACTGTGCTGGAGCTACCCTTAGGGCTGCTTGTTGATCTTATTTATTGCAGCCAGAATTATACTTGATTCATAGCTGTTCTTGTATTCATTCTGTAGAAAGCCTTCTGGGAACAAGTGGGGAAAATGTGAGGATTCAGTATGATTTTATTGCACTTTAATATTAAAATGTACTAGTTGTAATACTTTTATGAGCTTGTTAGTTTATAAATACAATCCAGCCCCAGTCACAGAATCCCCTATGTTCATGCTCTTCACATTCTTATTCATTCTGAGATGGCAGCTGTCTTCAGAGTTTCACAGAGCTGTAGGCCAAGGAAGATATTTTATCACCTAGTTTTACTTCTTAGAGGTGGATACACACAGAGTTTTACCTCTTTGTTGTCACAACTAACTTTCTGGGGTTATAACAAGCAAGGGCTGAAGAAGATCTGGCTCACTACATGTATCACAAAAGTTTATTAGGTAAACTACAGACCAACAGGTCTTGGTAAATATTTAAAGATGGTTCTAAAAAAGAATGAGAAAAAGGCAGTAAATGGTCAGTTTTCACTGTGGGTGGAGCACATCAATGATATTCCATAGGACTTTGTACTGGGCCCCGTATTATTCAAGATATGCATAAATGACCCAGAAAAAAGGTGAAAAGTGAAGCAAAAATATTGCTGATGTTACTAAGCCATTTGGGACAGCAAAGACCAGGGTCTACTATGAGGAATCCAAGAAAGCATCTTAGGGGATTAGGGAAAAAGCCAGCAAAATGCAGGCAGTGTAAATAAATATAAGATGATGTTCATGGTAAAGAATTACTTTCCCTTTTGAATTTTGAGTCAATTTCTATCAATCAAACAAATGATCTTGAAGTTATACCAGAGAAAATCGTTAAGATATTAGGTAAATCTCAGTAACAATAACTACTGAGTTTTTAGAAATGAAGCATAGAATAAAACAATGTTATTATAAAGCAGTATAAAGCATTTTGCTTACTGTCTGTACTCTAAGTACCCTGAAAACAAAATGATAGAGAGGAACTGGATAAGGTTAAGAGAAGGACAACAAAGAATACGAGAAGTATGAAACAGTGTCTTTACAAGGAATAAATAAGTTGTCTGGGACTCTTCTGCTTGAAGAAGAAATGACTGAGGGGGAAATGATAGAGAACTGATCTATTGTTCTCTGCCCCTTGACAGTAAAGGCACTAGTAGGCATCAAATGAAGCTGTCAGCTGTCAGGTTCAAAACATGGTTACAGATAGAGTGTGCATCACCTTGACATAGAGTATTGTGGATGATAAAAATGTAAATGGGCTTGTAGGAAGACTAGAAAAATTCATGTCAGAAAAATCCATACAAACCTTTTCTGCCTCAGGAAATCTTGTAGGCTTGAAGAAGTATTACCGTATGCTGTTGGGTTTTTTTCTCTGAGCATTTACTTTCAGTACATTCTTGTACTAAAAAACTCTTATGCCAACTTAATCTTTGGTTAATCTTTTTTGATGTCCTAGTATCAATTGCCACTATTATGCTGAACTCTACAAACCTAACAAGACACATAGAAACAAAGAATGTAGACAGTAAGGCATTTATTGCAAACAAAAGAACTCATCTCTCTCTTTTGAACTGTCTTGAGTGAGCTGTTTCACCTAGAGTTATCTCCAAATTACTCTACACCTATAAGACTGCTTTAGGGATAAAATTCAGTAGTCTAATATAGGTAATCACTCTTACCCAATTCTCAGCCAATTTTTCAGTCAAATACATTGTATGGTAGGCATTTGACAAATTAATGATAACCTCATATTTATTCATGGGACAAAGAAACCAAACATCTTCTGACTTCAACTCCAGGTGACATGACAGAGTACAATCATAGAAAAATGACTCAGTGGTAAGCAGTGGGCATGAGGTTTAACCTGACCTACTATTAAGAGTGAAGATGTTTAAACATGAGTTATACACATCTAAATTACCATATAAGTGTCTTAATTACTATATTCAACTGAGAATCAAGGAATACCTCAATGAGGAGTAAGGGAATGATTCAATGACTGGCATATTCAGATACATAAGCCAAAGAACATCACACCATTTTAAATACCCAGAAGCATTTTCTTAGATATGACAGATATTATGCTAGACCTACAACAGAATTCTTCTGTATTCTTTTGGACTCAAGCTGGAGGCTTGGCAGCATGTGTGAAAGCATCTCTAATGTTTAAGCAACTTAAACACATCCTGTATGTTTCCCTGATGATGACGTGATCAGTCTCTACACTTCATCAGCAGTATCAACTATAGTTTCATTCATTTAGAATAGCATAGCATATAATAGAACAAATGGAATAGTTCCAATTTGAAAGGAAGCTACAACAACCCTTTAGTTCAACTACCTGACCATTTCAGGGCTGACCAAGTTAAAGAATGCTATTAAGGGCATTGGCCAAACATCTCTTAAACACTGGGGCATTGTCTATCAGTCTAGGATGCCTGTTCCAGGGTTTGACCATTCCCACACATCCTATTATCACATCCCAGGGAGGAGAGATCAGCTCCTCCCTCTCCACTGCACTTCCCCAAGAAGCTGTAGAGAGCAAACAGGTGACCCCTCAGCCTCCTTTTCTCCAAACTAGACAAGCCCAGAGTACTCAGCCACTCCTCACAGGACATGATTTCCAGCCCTCTCACCAGCTGTTGCCCTCTTCTTGATGCTTTCAAAGATCTCAATATCCATCCTAAGTTGTGTGCCCAGCACTGCACACAGCACTCTGGGTGAGGCTGCACCAGTGTTGAATACAGAGGGATGATCCCTCTCTTGACAGGCTGGTGATGCTGCATTTGATGCACCCCAGGATGGGATTTGCCCTTCCAGCTGCCAGGACACTCAGCTGACTCACACTGATCCTGCTACTGACCAGCACCCCCAGATCCCTTTCTGCAGGGCTGCTCTCCAGCCACTCCTCTCCCAATTTATACTTGTTCCCAGCACTACTCTGTCCTAGGTACAGAATCCAGCACATGGACTTGGTAAGTTTGATCCCAATGCTCCATTGTATGCAGATCACTCTGCAAGATCTTTTGTCCCTCGAGAGCATCAACAGCAGCTCCTAGTTTGGTATTGTCAGAAAACTTCCTAATGGCATGTTCACATCCTGCTTCCAGATTGTTGACTGGAGAGGACTGGCCCAAAGACTGAGATCTGAGGAATGCCACTGGTACCTGGTCACCATCCAGATGTACCCCCACCTACTACAACCCTTTGGACTCTGCCCTTCAGCCAGTCCCTCTCATATCAGTTACAGTGTTAGTAACACGTATACATTCACAAATGGATAGAAAAATAGACAAACCCATAAAAACTATAATTCTAAACATCTACAGTGCACCCATGGTTGACACAAAATCCCACTGTGATAACATAAAATACATTTTCATATTTCAAAACTCATTGTAAATATACTTTAAATATACTTTAAATATACTTAGGAGCAATGTGTAATGAAAACGGCATTTTCTGAAAGTGAAGTAAGGATAGTTGTGGTAGTTGCTGGTGGGCTAGAATAAACCTTAACACATTCAAAAAGAAATAAAAAGGTATAAAAGCTATCTCATAATTTAGTAAGCCATTTATAATGAAATAGACATATTTTAAATAAAGAGAATGTATTAGCAGTAGTTAATATGTTAAAATTATTCCTTTTTCTAAACCTGTTGTAAGTTATGCATGCTTATAAATGTATTAACTTTTCCTAAGTCACTGACAGACAAGCCTTTAGTACACTTTGAGATATCTATTTTTGATTTAAGTCCTTTATCTTCTGCAATTAAATCAAGACCACTTCTAGTATAACATTTTAAAATGGCAAAATTCTTTGAAATTAACACTCCTTATTTAAAAAATATTAAGCATGACACTTAGAACACATTTTTTATTTGTTTGTAATAAAGAAGATAGTGCAGTTGTACTTTGAAATCAAATAGTTTTTGTCATCATTTTCATGGTATGAGTCCAATTTTCCATTTCTGAAGCATACACATAATGTTAAATTTTGAGATCCTGATATCAAGATGCTCTGGCATACTTCCTTCTTATTCTTTATAAAAACACATAATGTTTTCAATGTTCTCTTTTTGAACATACAGTCTTCACTTGCCAAAGTAATAAAACCTCAACATTTATAAAGCTGCCTTGAGAACCTTGGAAAATGATATAGAAATCTGGAATATGTCACTTTTTATTAGGTGACTTTGCTGAATATACCCACAAGTTCCTGTCTCCTTTTACAGCACATTGTAATTTATGGCTTTTACACTTTGGTATAGATATTGTATATTAGTAGGACTGGAAGTCTTTTGTGGATTAAGGCGGATGCAGAATTTCAGGAACTGGATGCTGTGAAAATGCTCCAGGACTCTATTTCTGTGACAGGATTGCCTGCCGTGGTAGACAGACAGATTGATCTTCATTCTGCCCAAGCCCTTGAAGTGTTGAGATGCAGTTTGTGAGGCCCCTCTTGCAAGGCTCTGCAGAGACTCTTGTCTGACAGGGCAGATTTGCCACTGCTTGACAGGAGCATCTCAGAATTAAGAGCAAGGAACTTGTAGGAGAACAGAGAGGGGTGAATGCTGTACCACATGCTACTATGTTTGCTGTATGGAAGACATTACATTACTGAGTGGATTTTCATGTTGGATTTTCATGTTATTTTTCATCCTCTACTTCCTGGCTAAAGCCTGTTTTATGTATGTCTGTGGTACTGCAGGATAAAAGGCACAACAAGGCAAAGAAGAAAAGGAAGGCTTCTTTGCTTTACATTTAATTTGAGAAAGGTGTTGAGGTTGTGTGGAATAAAAATCACAGCTTTATTTATAAAAAAGAGGTATTGCAAAAATGTAATATGCATTCTTTTTCATAATGCTGATATTTTTCAGCCCTATTGCTTGTTAAACTATCCTAGACCTGGCATATTACTGTGTTTATATATTTAAGCAATTTTAATAGCAAGAATTGCATACAGAAAGAGCACCCTTTGTGTTCTTCATTTCTAGTTTCTTTTATAAATTGCACCTCTGATTTTGCTTATCATATATTAAGTCAAAATTATGTCTTCCTGATTTTGTTCTTCCTGCCTCAAAGGCCACTGAAGAAAATGCAGGCACTTCATAACTTTCCTGTTGCTGAAAAGTGCACAGGAACTGACATTAGTATTTATCTCCTGCAATATATTGAATAATCAGGGAAGTAACCTTCCTCTCAGCTGTCCCACAGTAGAAGACTTAAAATTAAATTACAGGAAAGGGATACCAATCCAATTTTGTTACCAGTTTCACCAGTACGATATTTACATAAGAACTTAGAATTTATTTTCTCTATGACAACGATTTAGGAAAATAATTCCACAATTTTTTATCTCTTTAGACAGCTTGGACTGGCTATGTATCTCTAAGTTATGAATAATGGGGTTTTTACCTACAATGCTCTTTCCAATGGAAAGATAAAATAAATGCCAAAAATGCACATTTGTCTTATCTAGGTCTGTAGGTACTTGAATCTTAAAGAAGGAAGGAAATTAGTGTTATTTTGTCTGATCTTAATTATGGCATAATTTCACGCTGAACTGCCATAACGTCAGCACCGCTGTGACAACGTTACAGTTCTCTTATGGTATCTGTGTGGTGAAAGGTGGTAAAAAAGAGCAGATACTTATTTTTATTTCAAGTGATTGTTTTTCAGGAGTGGAAAAATTTGAGAAGTACAGATTAGCTGAACTGCTCTATAAAGCAGATGATCAAGAATTTTTTGAAGGATGTGAAGACGTTCACCTCTACCAACTGTATACATCATAATGAGACTAAAATTATAAAAGAAGAAGCTAAGAAAACAGGGAAGGGCTGGATAAGGCAGGGTTGGATAAGATTAATCCAACCTCAAAATACATATTATATGTCATTGACATCTACATATGAATTAATTGTGTTGATTCCACCTATCTTCTTTGAAAAAAAAGACTCCTGGTTACAGTTCAGTTATGCTATGATAATAAAGTCACTTGACATCTCAGACTAGATAATGTGAGTCCGATTCAGTCAGTTACATCAAAAATTTTAGTGGTCACTGATCTAGTTTAAGAGGAACAAATATATGGATATGCTTCATAAGTCTATAAAGCTGTAAATAAACAAATAATCTAAATTATTCTCAGGAGCATTCTCTACATGTTTTTCCCCAGCATGTGTTGGAGTGTGCAAACCTGAGCCAAACCTGATGAGAAACAGGCAAATAATGAAGTTATATGGACAATCATTGGACAGAGTTTGAGCCTGCTCACAGGCCCTGATTTATACACAGTAAAGACGTGTCTAATGATCCCTCCAGACTGGAGTCAGACTCCAGAGTGTTTCCAAATACATTGATAAAAAAGAGAGATTTTGAAGTCAGGACACTGAAAAAATCTGTAACAAACCACACCTTATACTGATGTGGAGCAACCTGTGCCCTATATTTAGGTTATGAATGGTTCCCTTAAGAGCACACAAAAAATCATTCCTAACATTCCATTACTTGAGTTTTTGTTATGAAGGATGAGAGTTTAACAGATTTCTGTTACACATTATTTCTTCTTGTTAATCTGAGGTACAGATCAGTGTAATCATAAACCAACATAGGGGAAAAACACAATTGCAACACATAGATAGGTTCAGTCAGGTCTTGTCTGCCCTATCCCAAAGGGAGTTTCAAGGGATAACAACCTGGGCAAATTTTTGTCATCTTTTTCTTCACTTAGCAAAGCACACTGAATGGCTCTGCACAACCTGGCTCAATGTGTGTAGAGAGAGGAGAAAAAGGGTTTAATTTAATGATGCATATATGTCAATTGCTCCTTTTTAGGTCTTTTAGTGAAAAGGTCTTGCCTTTTAGAAATGTACTCAGGCTAAATCTAGCTATGGGAATATCACAGTCTTAATTCATTCTTTTGGATGCCTTTGATACAAAGATATTCCATTCCATTTAATTGACCTTATTTTGCAATTAGTTTTCTTTACATATGCACTCTCATTAAAAAGAAACCAGATACATATTTCGCAAATGTTAATAACTAAATGATATTTCTATTTGCTCAATTCTGAAAAGTAGATAAGGAAGAAATAGAGCTAGAGATAATTACCAAATTTCAATATTTAGAGAAACCAGGCACTTGTGTAGATAATAAGACAATTCTCAATGTGCTTTGATGATGATGAAGTGCCAGTTTTCTGTAAATATTGAAATAAGGTAATTATCACTTGAACTATTCATTATTTATCTGGTTTCGAATCACAATGAATACAGAAAAATTGCCATTTTTTTATAGGAATGTGAAGCTAAAAAAAAGTATTGTGTTAACCTTTCATATACTTTCATTTTGGAAGTAGTTTGAAAAGTGTTTTACAGGATGTAATGAAGGAGAATCTCTACCTACATAAGGAAGGACAATTTTTTAAATTTAGTTTTTAAGTTAAGACAGCATCCTAAAAATGTAAAAACTTCCAACAAGTATTAAATCTTTGATCCTACAAACACTAACAAACAAACATAAGTCTATTAACCTATATGTGCACAAGTCTAATAAACAAGAGCAAAGGACATGTCCTGAGTGGTTGAGTTCTGTACTTTATATGCCTACAAATATATTAGTCAATCTGAAAAGCATTTAGAGTCTTTTTAAACTAACTGCCTTTGTTGTTACTGCTAATTTTATGAGAAGGCTGTTTCAGGATCTACTTTTTCAGAAAGACAAATTTTAATTTATCCTTAAATATAATCTAGGCTACATGATAAATATGTATTCTCATGCAAGTTTACTCAACACATATGTAGACATTTGCAAGAATAAATCTTGGCTTGTAGTGTTCAAGGACTACATATTAGTTTCATTCTTTATACAGCTTTGATTACAAAAATTAATAAATAAAATGTAATTTTCATAGATAACAAGACACTATAGCACTGTCTAAATGTATTTATTTTCAGGATTTCTTATAATATATTGAGTGACACACAGAACACCTGCAAATAATAAACTGGAAACATAATAATAAGAGAAGTATTGAAATGCAAATTAGCACACCAAACAAAAATTTCACTTATGATAAAATGATGCCTACAAAATATTACCTTTTGTATTATTTTAGTGTCTGAGCATACTGCACTCAGAATTATAATCTATTAAAACCATACATAGTACATTTATTTAGGTCCAGATCCAAAAATGTATTTTGCCCAAAGATTGGAGGAAAGTAAATATCACCCCTTGTCTTCAAGGGCAGAAGGACGACTCTAGGAACTCAGACTGGTAAGCTTCACCTTGTTCCCAGGGCAGATGATGGAGTAACTAATTCTGGAAACAATTTCCAGGCACATTAACAAAAGGAAAATCATCAGGAGTAGTCAGCATGGATTCACCAAATTGAAGACATGCTTGACCAACTTAATAAACTTGTGTGATGAAGTGACTGGCCTGGTAGAAGAGGGGAGAGTGGTGGCTACTACTTGGACTTCAGTTAGATCTTTGACACTGACTACCATGAAATGCACATAAAGAGGCTCGTCGTGGACTGGCTGGACAAGCAGACTGTGAGACAGACTGAAAATTGGCCTTGTGGCTGAGTCTAAACAGTGGGGACTGGCAGTACAAAGTCCAGTTGGACACCAATTATAGTGGTGTTCACCAGGAGACAATACTGGGTACAGTCCTGTTTGACATCCTTAGTGATCCAGAAGATGGTAAGAAATGTACACTCAGCAAGTTTGTTAATGACATCAGACTGGGAGAAGGGGCTAATTTGTCAGAGAGACATGATGCCACAGGGACTTGGACAGGATGGAGAAATGGAACAACAGGAACCTCATAGAGTTCGACAAGGGGAAGCACAAAGTGCTGCACCTCGGGAGGAGCAACTCCAGGCACTGGTACACGCTGGAACAGCCAGAAAGCAGCTTGGCAGAAAAGGACCTAGGTGTCCTTCTGCCCATTAGGCAAAATATGAGCCAGGAATGTGTCCTTGTGACAAAAAAGGCCAGTGGTATCCTGGGCTGTCTTAGGATGAGTGATGCCAGCAGTTTATGGCAGGTGATCCTGCCCTTACACTCAGCACAGTGCAGCCACACCCAAAGTCCTGTTTTCAGTTCTGGGGTTCCCAGTACAAGAGAGACATGGACAAAACAAAGGCAGCCCAGCAAAGGGACATGAAGGTGATGACAGTGAGGCTGGAGTATTTCTCTATGAATAAAGGCTGAGAGAGCTGAAACTGTATAGACTAGAGAATAGAAGGTCTGTGGGTGGATCTGATTAATGTTTTCGGTGGTGCCAGTGACAGGATCAGAGGCAATGGGCCCAAAGGGAAAGACAGGTGATTCCCTCTGAATATCAGAAAATGCTTTGTGGTCATAAGCGTGACTGAGAACTGGCATAGGCTTCCCAGAGACATTGTGGAGATATTCAGAATTTGTCTGCACAGGATCCTGGGCAAGCATCTCTAAATGAGCAGGAATGTTGGTCCAGATGATATCCAGATGATCTCCAGATGTCTGTTCCAACCTCAACCATTCTGTGATTCTGTTTCTGTGATTTTTAAGCAAGTAAGTGGACCAGTCTTCGTCATACTGTCATACCAGATAAAATGACAAGATGTTTCCCTCCACTGAAAATCAAATAAGGGTTTGTTTAAAAAATTATGATAATGATCTCTTAAGATATGGTTGTTTAAAGTTAAATTTGCAGCAAAAGGAAGGAGGGGCTGAAGGCTGGATGTCCAGGAGTGCTCTCTCAGGAAGGCATTTATCTGTCATAGGCCCTGGACTCCTCAGAGTGCTGCCTCTGCAGGGGTTGTGCATCAGCAGATTTTGCTGAGTTGTGAACTCTTCTGTACTACACAATATTTTTTTTTCTCAAAAATATGCTATCCCTCCTCAGATTCTGAAGAACATCAGTGTGAGATTCTCACTATCAGTAGGTCCCTTGAAAGCACAGTCAGGTGAGATGTTGGTTTGGAACATTGAACAGCTGTGATCTAGCATTTAAAGCAAAGGTGTCAGTCTAATATGCATAAAGAGGACTTGAAATATTTTTCCTCTTTTTTTCATGAAAGCAGCAAAATTTTATAAGAGAATTTTTCAGAAATAGAGAAAGACTAATTTCCCAGACAAGTTCTTTCAAGTCAATAAGATATTTCATTGAAGGACACTTAAAATAAATAAAGCATGCCTACAAGTTCAGGGTCATAGGATCACTTTCTTTTGAAGAAAAACTGTGCTTTTGTTCAAATTAGCAAATTGGTAGACTGTATAGCTGAATCCTATGAGATTCTTTGGTCACAGGCTTGTTTGTTTGTTTGGTTTTTGTTTTTGGCTAAACAGGGCAATAGTTTTGATGACACAGGTGGGATTCATGCATCTAAACATAGGCGGGTAACCTCACAGTACCCAAAATATCTGCCCAAAGCTGATTTTATGACAGGGACACATTCTGCTCATTCAAAAAAAACCGAATGAGTTTAAACAATGTACAGGAGGCAGAAGTAAAATTAGGTGGTTATTATATGTAAGTGGTGGCAGCTTCCTTGTAAAAAAAAAAAGAGCAAACAAAACAAGAATCAGAGTACTAGAATAACATTATCATATCTTCAGCACTTAAAAAACTGATAGCTTCAAAATATTTATCCTAAGTATTACTATATTTTTACAAGAATTATCAGATTTTTAATATATACTGAAAAGTAAAATTTATTGGTTAAGAAATCTGTGGGATGATGTGGAAAATTACATCCCAAAAACAGCTTACACTTTTTTTTTTGATCTCCAGTCTTACACATTTTTTAAGGTTATATGGATTCTTAATAGCTTTCTCATTTCTGCCTTGTAAATGCGTGTGCCATGGCTCATAGACACATGCTGGCGTGCATGATATGTACAGCTACTTGAATTTTCACAGGGGAAAAAAGGTATAAATGGGTGTATATTCAGATGGGGGGAGCGTAACAATGCTGCAAGGATGTGCACTTCAGTTCCAGAAGAAAAGAAGGCAGAAGGGGAGTGACTCAGTACTGATGAAAACATCAGCATACTCATGTAACAGGCAGTTGTATATTAGCATTAGCTCTGCAATGCTGCAAATAGGAAACAAGTCTTACTCCTGTTTAAATGGTTAAAATCCTGGTTCCACATGGGCCGCCTACAGCTGGTATTTGTCAGATCTCACCAATTTCAGACAAGGACCATAACAGTTCACAACAGCATGTTTGTAGCACTACAGCTTACTACAGCATGTATATTATTAAAGCACACATAGAGCATACCATACATCAACCAGAATCAGAATCATTATTTTTACAGCATCTTGCTTTTAACTACTATAAGACAAAGAGTATAGGTATGAATAATGACATTAAAGCAGACAGGTAGTGTTCTTTGTTCTTATGTATGCTTCATTGCTAAGAAATTTTGATTTAATATCTCTGCAATTATTTCAAGCCTTACAGGTGTCTATTTGCTTTTCTAACTTAGAAAATGCAAAGCTTAAGAGTCCGTAGAATAGTACTACACTGTGACTTGGGAGTTTCCATAACACTGAGGAGAAAATATATTTTTTTAACAAAGTATCCCCAAGTTACATATTATTTAGATGGATCCAAGCTGCTAAATTTACATTACTTCCATTTGCCAGATGTATACTTGACCTTTTGTGTTTGTTCATGTGCATATGTTACATCCAAATATATTAATTTTTCTAAGCATGCTCATGAGGCACGAATAATAGGCAACATTTCTCTGGGTTCAGTCATAGGCACCAGAGAAATATTCTGGCTCAGTTCCCCCCTTTCTAGATTACCAAATCTAGACACCACCATCATATTGGCCTAAGAAGTGAAAGGGCCCCTCTCTTTCCCCTGTTTGTAGGTGAAGAAGCAAGATAAGGCAGATTCAATGTGCACCATCTGATGGAGCTGACTGAGCATGCAGTCTTGCTACAGACAGACTTCAAAAGAGATATCTAAATGATCTGCAAATTAAATAGGTTTAAAAGAGTGGTTATGTCTCTATAGCAACATCAATGTCTGAAAATTAAAGCAGAAATAGTTATTGATAAGCAAATCTTACACCAACATTTTCTGCATCTAAATTATTGCAACAGAAATGTTGCAGGTATTATATTCTATATTTTCAATAAAAAATAAATTATACTTATCGATTTTTCCAGGTTATGTTATAATTGTATGAATTTTTTTTTTAAGGATAAGTGTGTTGTAAGGAATCAGAAATTTTCTCATTGCTTTCCTCACCAAAGACACATGAAGTTGAATTACTTGTGTCTTGGCTTTGTATTTTTTCTGCATAATAATTCAACAAATCAACAAAATTATGTATCTTTACTGAGAATTAAAAAATTCAGTCCCACTGAATCAGATGATCTATTCCCTGCAACCTTCTCTTTAGCCTATGCACACTATGACAGTTAGAGGTCACACTACCAATTTATCTATTCAGATCATGCTGTCTAAAAAGGGAGCAATACCTCCAAAAGGGAGTGTAATTATTTCTGAAAGAGCCACACATACATTCCAGAACTTTTGTAACAAACCTTTGAGCTGACTTCTAAAAATAGTTAGTAAAAACAGAAAGGTAATTTGTGGATTCTTACAGGTAATGATATGTACTCAAATACCTACTGAACAACAAAAATGCAGTTGTTGAGAAAGCTGAGGGCGTATTAGTAACAAGAATAAACTGAGTAAATTAAGGCACAGAAGAAAGGTGCGGTAAAGAATTCAGGGAGGAAAAACATTTTTGCTGTTCCTCTTACACCCTTTCTAGGGAACCTTCATGCTTCATTACCTATCTGAAATGCCTGTACACAAATGCATGAGGAATAAACAAGAAGAAGTAGAAATCTATGTGGGGTCACAGGGCCATAATCTCACAGCAATTGCAGAGATGTGGTGGGACAGCTCACATGACTAGAATGCTGCCATGGATGGCCATGAAAAGGACATCCTTTTCAGGACTCCCTGAAAAGGACACGTCGGAGACGTGAGGGGGTGGAGTGTCTCTTTATATGAGAGAACAACTAGAATGTATCGAGCTCTTCCCAGGCACAGACCAAGGAGATAACAGCTTATGGGTAAGAACTGAGGGACATGCTAATATGAGTGACACTGTGGTGGGTTTTCACTGCAGTCCACCTGATCAGGAGGAGGAGGAGGTTGATGAGGCTTCCTGTGGACAGCTGGAAATAACTTCGTGTTCATGGGCCCTGGTTCTCCTGGGGGACTTCAACCACACTCATATTTGTCAGAGGAACAAGAAGGCTTGACACACAAGGAAATTACTGCAGATAATTGAAGAAAACTTTTTGGCGGAAGTGGTGAAGGCACCAGTGAAGAAGGTGGGTTGCTGGATCTTATACTAACAAGCCAGGGGGGACTGGCTGAAGATGTGAAGGTTGAAACAGTCTTGGCTATTGTGACTATGAGACTGTGGAATTCAGGATCTTGCTTGGATGAAGCAAAGCACCAAGCAGGTCTAGAAACTAAATTTGCAGAGAGCTGATTTTGTTCTCTTCAAAGACCTGCCTAGAGGAATGGCCATGAACTAAAAGACAAAAAAGTCTCACCTCAAGTGAAGAAAAATTTCTTTAGATTGAGGGTGGAAGAGCACTCGAGCAGGCTGTCAAAAATCTGTGGGTCACCAAGTCTTCCTCTCTGGAGATATTCAAAACCCACCTGGATGCATTCCTGTGTCTCCTGCTCTAGGTGACCCTGCCTTGGCAGATGTTTTGGACTGGATGCTCTCCAGAGGTCTCTTCCAATCCTAACGTTTATGTGATTCTGTGTTAATATATTCAAATGAATACCAGTAGAGTTCTATGTGACTTGACAGATTTAATTTTATTATAAGGACAAAGGCAGCCAAAATCTCATTTGAAATTTTGTATATATGGCCAGGAGGTGGTAACCAAAACATTTCCCTTGGATAACTCATGTATGTGAAGAAAGATCAAAGGAGCTGAATAGCTCATTTTCTGAGCTGGTGCTTGCTGTGGTCTGTTTTGCATCTCCTATAAAATTCTAATTGTAAATCAAATTAATCCAATAATGTGTTCAGTTGCCTAAGAATAGGTTTTGAGTGCAATTTTAGAGATTTTAGGCTGTCCACATGGCTTCCAGCTGTGTCTCTGGAGGAATATGAACGAAAGTTCATAGTCATCACAGGGGAAAACTAAACTGGAAACTGGCTATTTTCAAGCCTATTTAGCCCTATTTAATGTTTATGAAAAGGAAACCAAATACTAGGAGCTTCTTAGATAAACATAGACATCTCTCATCTTATATGGATTGGAATATACTGTCCTACATGCCTTACTTTGATTTACATAAATTTCTGGAATTGTCACGCCCAGACTCAGGACCATGTTTAGTAACTTGTGCATCTCCTACTCAGAACTGTCCCAGGCATCATAGCTGTATTGACAATATAGATAAGGGGTTTGAAACATGGTATAAAAATAAACAGCTTCCTTGACATTTAGCCTGCTAGTAATCGTTGAATTAGCCAAAATGTAAATACAGTCTTGCTTGCCTCAATGTAAAATAGGGTATATTATAAAATCTACTCATTCCCATCTGATTTTTATGAAAAAAATAAAACAAGTTTGTCAATATCATAATGTTTCTTACATTCATAATTTACATACATCTTGAGGACACTTCAGAGAGGTGGGAAAAGATATGCAGATACAATTCCTTACAGTCGATGAAGAAAGACAATTCTAGAGACTCTGAATAGAAAACTATTGTAAAAATTATTAACTCCTTCTTCATTAATCAAAAGAGGAGGCTGAAGGATCAGCTGCTTGAGATTAGTCCTGACCATTTTAGTCATGTCTGTATACTCATATATAAAATAGGAAGGATGAACATCAAGCAGGGACTCTGACAAAGTTCCCAGCTTAGTTCTGGTCCTCACAATCATGCTTCTGGGCAATGCTCAGACACAGTTCAAAGGAACCTACTTAGAAGAAATTACCATCTATGGGCAGTTTTGGTCAAAACTGGTATCCTGTCACCATTGCAAGTCTTCCAACTCTATTATAGCAGTCTTTGCAACTTCAGCTGTTCCAATGTCTCATGCCATGTTCAGAACATCCTCCATGTGTCTACTCTGCCCTCAGTTTCATGTTGTAAAAAATCTCACTGTGGTGAGCTACAAGAGAGTATTCATATTACCTTTTTTAAAACAGTACACCCAAAAATTTTTGTAATTTTTGGAGTCAGAGGCAGTCCAGGGCTAGATGCTATGAATGGAGAACACAACAAGTATGTTCTTCTTCCTTCTTCAAGACCAGAAAAAAAGCTTGTGAGCTTTACCTATCAGCATTGTGCTCAAATGCTGTTAATACCCTCCTTTAGCTTCCAGGCTACTCTATTCATGATAAAGTAGATGATTTGTATCATGCTTTTTCTCCTTGTTTATAATGCAAATCAAAACACTTGTACTGCACTGATTTCAGACCTTGTGAGTGTGTTTGTAGGGCCATGTCCAAAATTACTGCTATCAGTTCTTCCCAAGAAGTTCATTTGAAGCTACTTTCTCCAAAAGGCTGGATTTAGTCCCTGAATTATTTCACTGAAGAACATGGATATTCATGGTATCTCAGGTTTCTATTTGGAGAATAAATGTATACAGGTATCTATTAAAAATTAGTAACAGAAATACCATGTCTTATCAAAACTATTTTTAAAATTTAGACATGCACTTCTTTCCCTTTTGCCTTCACAAAGTCTCTTTTCCTTTTAGCATATTTATTTCTTTAAAGCACAGAACCTTTCTTGAAGTTTTGCATGTTTACTGCCAAAATATATCTATGAGGGGACAACATTGTCAACCTTCCTTATTGGATTTTTATGAAATAATAACCATACTGCACTGAAAGAGGTGAGACATACATTGTGCCCTGAAGTTCTTCCAACACCGTCTTTATTCTTTATTTCCCTCTGAAATCTTCTCTTCAGAACATAAACATATCAATATCAGTAATCCTATTAAATTGAGTATGGTTTATGCATAACAATCTCTTCATTGTCTCACTTCTATTCAAGATTTCTTACTCTGGATTCATCTGAAACTTAATTTCAGTTTGTAATTTAAAAGAATGTTCCCACTTTAATACTCTTCCTAATATCAAACACTACTTTTGTTTTGGATTTTTTTCCCAAAACAACCTTTGAATAAACAAAACAATAAGGTGTTTTCCTTTTTTCTTTTAAAGTGAAATGGAAGGAGTTTGCTAAATTTTAAAGACAGAATTTTAAGTGTTTTATGCATACACAGATAGAATGAAATTATTACTACTGGAGATACAAGTGAAGATGGGATGAAGAGCTATGGCAATCACTCTTTTTTTTTTTGTAGATCAAATATCAGATAAATACAAGTTTCTTCTTTGGAATTTTAGTGCACTGTGAAGTGCTGGAGTTGTTGCTATGTTCTTTTATTGTCACACTGTTGCAGTTTTACAAAACTTTACCAGAGCTCCAACTGCTCATTTGTTTTGCAAGACTTTTTGATAAGAGAATGGTTCTGCAGGGTAAGTAACAGCAGGAACTGTATTTTTACTATTTGTGAAGTACCACTTCCTTGCCAGAACAGATTGAATTTCAAAGCCTGACTAAAAACACCATACGCAGTTTATTTGTTTGGGAGATATAAAAAATAAAAGCCAGAGCTAGGGTTGCTACAGTGGTATTTCAAATAAATGATAGTGACAGCCAAGTATTTGTCAAAGGCTGAATACACTTTTTATCAGCCAAACAATTTCTCTGTTCCTGAAGTTAGTAATTGATCGCTAACTTAACTGCTTTATTGATGCTCAAACTGTCACACTGTATCCAGAGTTCAAAAAACCAAAAAAAACCCCAAAAAAACCCACCATATTTATGGATCTATTCCATCTTTTAATTTTTTTTAATACTCAGTGTTTTTAATGGTTGCCTAATCATAAATTCTAGTCTGACTCTTTTAATTGGTTTTTGACCTACATTCTATTATGGGCCTGATTAACAATTCCCTAATCAAAGTTGCAAAACATTCTTCTTTGTGTTCAATAATTTAGATATCCATGTGGGAGTTCTATTGTTGCTCTTAGTCTCGTGAATTTAGTTAATTCTGTGCATGTAGTCTTGAGAGTCACTTGAGCAAAATAATTTAAAACTCAAAAATACCCCTAATACATCAAAGAATTCAGTGAGTCTCCAAACTGTACTTTTTCATTGGGAAAGACACCTACAAATTTAATCACTGTGGATTTTGCTAATTAGCAAAACGACATATTTGTTCTACCAGAAGCTCCCAGGATCAAGTGTTCGGATGATTACCTTTAACCATGTTGCCAGAGTGCTTCTGGAGCTATCAAGTTGTTAACAGGCAGGTTTAGGAAGGTTGTTCCCCTTCATGAACAAGGCAGAGATGACACATAATGCCTCCCTTTAGCACCCTCCTTCTCTAGTGCCAGCAAAACAGGAGGAATGTGATGTGGGAATATTTCCGGGGCAAAAAATACTGCAGCGTTGTGATTAAAGGTTTTACAGCCAAAGGTCTGCCCATAACCCACTGCCCTGTAAATTTCATCATTCCTGTAGCCTCCAGGAAACAAGAGAGTGATGTGGACATCTTCAAGACCAAAAAGTCTTTTCCCAGAGGAACAAATGCCCTTTCTGAGAGGTATAGCTTAAAGTACAGGTGAGGACAAAGAGGAAGCCTGGAAAGCAGCTCACCAGTCTTAACAGGCCTCAGTGACTTCTGCCCTATTGTGTGCTTCTTGGTCTAGTCTTCCTATATCAGGGACCCTGCCATGGCAATATCCCCCTCCAGTCTTTTTCCTTTGTCCTTTATTCACACAGAAAATTTCTGGTTTCAGAAGTGTTTTATGTTTAGGGAACTATTTCAAAACACATCTCAGTTGAGTTGCAGCTTATTCCCTATTCAAATTAAACACAGACAAGAATTATATATCTGATCACCATTCTCTTGGTGATTCATTCAAACAGTTGGACAGAGACTTTCACAACTTAATGGGGAAAAAATCCCAAAACCCTTTGTTGTAGCCTTGACTGTCCCTGAGTGTACTGAAAAGAGGAGTTTGGCCAAACATTTTCTCAAAAGGTGCACAAGGCTAAACTCAATGTATTTCAACTAATTTGCTGATGACCTTAGTTAGCTGCCTGGTGAATTAAACTGATACTGAAACCTTAGAATTACCTAATGAGCATTCTAAGACTAAAGATGAGGGAATAAGATCCCTTGTCAATAAACCTGTGACATATTCTTCACAGCCAGGGAATTTTATCTATCAGAGTAGACTTTTTAAGGAATAGAAAATCTACATTACATGCATATTTAGTCTGATGCATGATGCTTTGCCAGGCAGTTTTTCCTCAGAGAACTGTGTTGAAATCCATTATAAATATTCAGTGTCTGACATATCTGCAGATAAATTAATACAATCCAGTAGGTAATACCTTTTTTTGCAAGAATCAGACAAACTATTTTGATCACCAAGACACAGAAGTGTTTTTAAAATATGTGTCTCCTGAAGGGTGCGTGAGCTGCAGCACAATAGGATTGGATTTCTTTTAAATAGATCCTAGGGAAGAACATCAAAGTTGAAGAGATTTTGTGTCTTAAATTGCTTTATAGTCTTAATTTTTTGCAAAGTTTTAAAGTGTAATGAGTTTGTGTACTTTTGTGCACAAACATATCCACTTACTATTATGAAAATGCATTTGGTCCTGTTATAGCTTAACACAGCTTGGTTTGGTTTAAGTTAGGTTTTGGGTCTGCTTTGCTTTTCTCCTAATCCTATCTCACAGCAGAAAAAGAGTAAATAATGCTAGAAGACACTTAAACCACTACACTAATTCTGGGAAACAGGAATTGGTGATTGTGAAACTCCTACGGTCCTTCATGTTATTTCTCTTCACTATGAGAAAAGTAAAATCTGTCACATTTTTAAGAAAACTAAAACTTGCATTTTATGTGGCTCCAGGGGTTCTAATGTTTTTTATGTAATCAACAGGGATACAAAATAAATACAATATAAAGTTTAGGGTGAATCCTAAACTCAGCAGAAGGATTACACTAATAAAATTTAGATCTTATCAGGTAGGCATTATCAACATAAAGTTTATCAGGAAGTTGATTGTTTATACTAAAATCCCCAAATTGCATGCAAATGATAGAAAATGTTAGAGAGGACAAGTGAAAACCCCAGCATGACGTACTTTTATTTCAAGATTATAAAATCTACTCATTTATGTACCATATTCACTGTGCCTGCAATAAATTAGATGCCATACAATTTAAACTAAAGCACACATTATAATTTCTGAAGATAATGAAGGATCTGGGAGAGAAACTTCAGAGAGCACACACAAAAATTGCCAAGAAAACACTAGGGGTCTTAAACTACAGAAGGAAGTGAACCGTAATTGCTTAAAATCTTTATCTAAATGTTTAGCTAAGATAAATGATAGAGACCACATGCTCAGAGGACATTTCTTCCTGTTGGGTTTAAAGGGAGTTTTAGATACCAACAGAGCAGGGCATGATCACTTTGGAATAGCAACAATAATGATACATTCTATGAAATTATATACTGAGAAAACACTGAGAATGTGTCAAGTTCCAGTTTTGGAACACGAATTCTGTTGAACTCTTCACAGTGTAATCCTTCATGGAAGAAAGTTTCAAAATTGTCAGACCCTAGAAACACAAAAAAGGAACAAAAAATATTTGCCAGCGAGAAAGATGAGCATCTGAATTACACCACAGAATGTGACTTTTATAGAGTTTAATGTTGAATATTTTGGGGAAAAAATACCACCAACTCCTGAAAAAAAAATCAGAAAAATATACTTATTTTCTCATGATTGTACTAAAATAAACATTGTCCCATCTTCCTTATTTTTTGAGGAACTAAATGAAAAAACATTTGGAGTTTTAAAAGATTTGTTGCTCTTTGAATGAATACAGAGAATATATATCTTCATCTGTATTACTATATATCCTTTATTCTTCCTGAGTGTTCTAAATTTCCAGTAAATATTGTAACAAAGTGATGGTAAATTTGTACAGATGCAGCAAGTTATCATCTATTTCTGATTCTGTTTTGGAAGTATATTACTGTTTTTATAGATGGAGAGATGACAGAAGAAAAAAAGATAAGGTAGGTACAATATAACACACATCATCCTATCCTGAGGCATCATTGCCACTTGCAGCACTACCTTTGCAAGGACATATGGCATCAGTATTGATCAGTGCTGAAATTATAGAGATATTTCACTGGGTTCTCCAAGAGCTCAATATCTAATATTATTCCTCTGTTTTACCTGAAAAAGGAGGGATTTTGCAGGTAATGGCATCCTTGATAGTATCTATGTCAGAGATGGTTCAGACTCATTTGAAGTTCAGACATGCTTCCAAACCTGGCCAGTTAGAGACATCAGCCCCACAGCTTCTGAAAAATGGCAGTTCAGAATTCACCACTTGTGACTTAGCCAGTGCTGCCTGACATCCCTGTTTGAGACTGTAAGAGACAATCTAGACTGCCATGCTACATCTGCTTCCAGGCTGTGGGCCATTTTACAGTGGAAGTATGTCTAGATCACAAAATCATAGAGGGATTTGGGCTGAAGGGACCTTAAAGATCATCTAGTTTTAACCCTTCTGTACAGGCAGGGAATTTTTCCACTAGTTCAGGTTAATCAGGTGCAACTTGAGCCCGAACACTCCCAGTGATAAGAGATTCACCTGGTGTCCCACCATCCTTATAGTAAAATAATGTCTTCCTTTTGTCCATTCATTCAGTTTAAAACCACTGCCCATTCTCCTGTCACTACGCTCCCTTCCCCTCTTACCCACAGCCTCCTTAATGTACTGGAAGGTTGTGATCAGGCCTCCTCAGCACTGTCTCCTCTAGGCTGAACAAACCTAAATGCCTCAGTCTGCCTTCATAGAGCAGAGGTTCCAACTCCTGATCACCTTTTTCAGCCTCCTCTGGACCCAGTGGGGCAGGTCCTTGTCTTTCTTATCCTGAGAGCCCTAGAGGTGGATGCAGTGCTCCAGGTGGATTGTCACAAGGGCAGAGCAGGAGAGAACCCCCTCCCTTGATCTGATGGCTGCTTCTCTTTTGATGTGGCCCAGGATATGATTTACCTTTTGGGCTGTGAGCAGACATTTCTGGCTCATACTCAGTTTTTAATGCATCCATACCCCCAAGACCTTCTCTTCAGAGCTGCTGTCAATTCCAGCATCACTAAGCCTTTATTCATATTTGTGAATCTCTAAGCCAGGAGCAGGACCTTGCAGTTGGCCTTATTGAACTCCATGAGGTTTAAACAGGCCTACCTCTAGTCTGTCCAGGTTCTCCTTGATGACATTTATTTTATGTATGTCTACTATTGTTATAAAACTTTTACTTTTGTTCTTTTTAAATTTTATTTTTTAGAGCTAGAACACTCTTTACTTTTCCCTTCTGCTCCTCTTCAGGCATTCAAAACCTGTTTTGTAGATTCACTGTTATAAAAGGGTAATGTTGAAGTCCATTCTAAATGAAAGAAATCTAGGTTTATGCATTTGGGAAATAAAAGTTCATGTGGTATTTACATTAAAACTTAGGTGACTGGTCTCTGAAAATCTGTTTGTGAATAGAAGTAACATGGAAATATATTAGAACTAGTGCTTGGGGAAGCAAAAATGCTTTGTTGTTGCTTTGTTTTTAGAATCAATAACTGGACTTCCACAAAAACTGAGGGAATAAAATATTTACTGCTCAGTCCAGCTATTTCACTTTTGCCCTGGTACTGCAATTCCCCTTGATTTAGCACAAAAAGCTGTCAAATTTCATAGAAGTATAGAAATGAAGAACAAAAATCTTCTAGCTTTCAGGAAGATTAAATCATAACTCTGCTTGGACTGGTTTTTAGTTCCACCTATTTCATGCTAATGGGTATGATTTCTGAACTCCCAATAGTCCAGATGGGACACCTCATACCACTGGGATGAAATTGAACATTAAGACTATTTGCAGATATTTTTTCTGTTTGGGATTGGCATGCACAACATGTTTCATAAATCACACACAGACCATGCTGATTTCTTTTCCCAGTGCTTCAAATATTTTTCCATAAAATTTGCATCTCTTGAACTCTAAAAAGAAGACATCACCATCATGTGTTTAAGTGAGATTAAAAAAAGAGATAACATCAAAATTCTGAACTAACTGTCTGAAGGTCTTTTTATAGCTTGATGAAAATGATACTGGGTTTATTATAACAGCACAATAAAAACATTTCCCACTGAAGTTTATATCATGAAGTCATATCAGAGAGTGCAAAGGGGAAAAGAATTGTGGGACATTTACCTCATTAATTTAACTAATGTTTTATATTTTATATTGCAGATTGAAGTGTTGTGCAAAAGCCATTTATATTAAAAGAATTTGGGTTCTCTGCATAACTAAATTCAATTCCTTGTGCTTAAAAGAAAATGTATAAGATACCTGTTGTTCAGAAATAGCAAATTGCCAACACTAGCTCCGTGAGCAATTTTAAACTACAAATCTAATGTGTTTGAGTTTGTGTCAGCACACTCTTCTTAGTTTTGACAATTATTTAGGTCACCAAGAAAGATATGCTTTCTTATACCATTTCACAAACATTTCATACAAGTTTATGAGAAATAAAACCATATAAGAAATATATGCTTTCTTATACATTTCATAAAATGTTATCTTTTTTAATGTTAGCATATACCAACATTTTTGACACTAAGGTATGACTCCTTCATGCTAGATGCACTATACAGGTAAGTAGAAAAATGTTCAAAGCAATGTCTTGCCTAATTGAAGTTTCTGGCAAGAAGTACATTTCAAGTGTTGAGGAACTAGTGAAGAAGCATGGGTTATAAAGTTTAATTCTTTAAACATTAAAGGAAAAGTTGTTCAATTTCAAATTTTATTGACATTTGATCATAAAGTACTTTAATTGCTGTACTGTTATATAACTGGGAACATGTCTCACTACACTATGCAGTGGTATTTTCAGTAATACATTCCAAAATAGAAAGACCTCTGGATGTTAGAAAACTTCACTTCCAGTGACTCTTAAATGGACAAATACTTTTTGCAGCAAATCTTTCCATCTATTGAGAGAACTGTCTATGTGTTGTGGGCAGAAGACAGGGTGGGAACACAACTCACAGAAAGACATACACATGTTTGCTTCAGAAGAAGAAAAGGTCTTCAAAAATTTTCATTTAGAAACAATCTCCCTTCTCCCCTTCCACCAGGACAGGTTTCATGAATTTAGTCTAGTTAGCCTAACTGGTAGCATAAAGCTGTGTACCAACTCTTTTACATAGTAGAAGTAAGCAATCCATCTGTTCCAAACAACTGAATATTTGCTTTGTGAGTTCAATTAGATAGCCAAACTAAAAAAGCAATCTGTTGATCATCATATGCACACATGTCCTGGAATGTCCATAACAAATAGACAACAGTGACAGCAAACTGGGAAAAGAATGCAATTTGATCAGACTAATCATCAATGAGATCTTTTCTACCCGACCTTATAAATGAGGACACTCAAGAATACTCAGAGAAGACAGAAAGAGAAAGAGATTCTAGCTGGGATACAGAACAAGGAGATCCTGTGAAACTCTGATGGGAGTGCATGACTCTGAAGCATGATTTGGGACCCTGACTCCAGCACCTCAGACCTTGCACATCCCATGGCTTTGATTGCAGCACTAACCTGCACAACTTCAAAGCTGCATTGTCTCTCCAGTGGACCATGGCATTGTGTAATTCATAGAATTGCATATATCTATGATTAAATTATTTTGGTATCCACAGCCATTTAGTATTCATGTTGTATTTGGTCTTAAACCTCAAGAATCAGGTTTCTGTTGCTCTTGGGGTTTTTTTTCCACACTAATGAGAAAATTGGATGGGAGTTTTAATAAATAATGGTTCCAGACTTCCTGATTTCCTGCTCTATTATGAAACACATACTTTAAGTTCTAGAGAGCTGCTGCTCTTAAGACCTTCTTTAGAGGTTGAAGAAGCAAGACTGAGTAGGATCACAGTATGCAGAGCCATTTACTAGAGCACTCTGCATGGTTACATCTTCTGCACCTATTCTATGATACAAATAGTAGACAGTACACAGCCTTAACCTTGCAGAAAGCATCTTAGCATCCTGCTCAGGACTAGGTACTTCTCTGTCATCCAGCATCTCTCCTTTGGAGGTTTCAAATATAATAATAATATTTCTGTGTACTTCTCCAATGCTGTGTGATGAAGTGTGTGAAGTGTGATGAAGCTTGCCAAGCTAGGTTTTACTGTGTGAAACACGGGATATGAAGGAAACACTAGAGATATGACATGAGGACATACTACCTATTTTGCAGGCCTAGATGTAGTCTTTGAAAGCCAGAGGACATTAGTCAGTGCTGTCTCAATCATTCTTACTGTAAAACATTCTCAGGAACAAAACATCCTCAAACTGTTTTGGTGCTTTGAATCTGTGAAAAAATAATCTGAGAAAATGAGCTGTTCTATGCCAAAGATTTTTCTAGGGACCTAGTTATGCAACATATCCAATTTTGCCAGAACAGTCTGGAATTGAATAGTCATAATGGCATTTTATGTTAATCATAAATCCTAGAGATTGTGTCTTTGCAGGCATAGCACATGATTTCTCTCTGCTAAAAAGCACGGCTGATCTCATTCCCACAGAACCATGTTCTAAAAACATCTAATATTATTAAAATCTGGTATGCCCAGTGTGCTCAGGCTATATCTTACAGTAGTCGTGCATGACTACAGGGTTAACATGTTAAATAATTCTCTTTCAATTTGAGAGTAATATTAGCCATTCCAGGCCACTAAACTGTCACTATCCACACTCTTCAGTAGTTTATAGATTATAACTCCCTCAGATAAAGGAGACAAGTCATATCCTACCTCATTGACAAATCCTTGTTTCCTTTTACAGCAGGCTAAATTTTTAAAAAGAATTCGTCTTAAAGTTGAGGCAAACATATCCATACCAAAAAAAAACCCCAACAACAAAAACAACAAAAAAACCCCAAACAAAACCACCCCCCTATAATTTATATTAAAAAAATGCCATCCAATGAATTGAGGGGTCACAAAAACCTAAGTACATTGGGAATGTAAATGTGAAGGCAACAACTATTTTTCCAACAGATGTGACATTTTAAAATATTATTTAAATTATATAAATATCCACAAGAAAGTAATTTGAATATGCCAGAATTATGCTTTTTGTATTTAGCAGCACACTGAAGGAGCAAATGCTACTAGAACTAGCTATAATCAGATTTCTAGAGGAAACTTTTATTAAATAGATTGTACAATAAAAGAAGCAACGAGTTTAGAATTACATTCCATAGATATATATTTTGCATCTACTCATGACCATAAATTGTCAAGTAGGAAATAAAACACCCGCATTTACCTTAGCTGAAACTTCACTGACATATGTAGCATTATATCAAGGAATTTAGATTGATAGGTTCAAAATATCAAGGCTGGAACACAATGATTTGGGATATTGTAAGTTTTTCTACTTAACTATCAAACAAGATAAAAAAAATTACCTTTGAGAAAATGCATAAGACACAGAAGGCTTCTATTCCATGGTCTGATTGGCACTTAATTGTAAAATTATCCTAAAACAAAAGTCTCAACTCTTTGAAAGCTGAAAATAAAAACTGCATGTATTTGTGAAACACCAGTTTCTCTTTCCTAATTTCTCAAACAAGGTACAAAACTTGTGTAAAATAGAAAACTTCAGCCTGAAGAAACTGCCTTCTCCAAGAACAGAGCTAAAGATTTCAACCTGATTAACCAGATTGAAAAGCCACTTAAATTTATCTATTTAAATTTGCAAGGGATGCACTCACTAGCAGTGAAGGTAACTTGATTTCTTATTTTTCTGTCTCTCTCACACTTCTTACCATCTACATAGCCAACAAAAACAAACAAAAACCACAAAAAAAAAAAAAAAAAAAAA
>VXBR01008021.1:350307-419835 GCA_013400215.1 Cisticola juncidis
GGAAAAAAAAAACCAAAACCCAAAAAATAAAAACCAAAAACACCACCAAAAAACCCCACCAAAAAACGAAAAACAAACAACCCACAAAACTTTCTTGTTTACAGGACAGGGATTCTGTACAGTGGCCTAGCAAAAATGCAAATAAAAGCTTATGCCAACTGTGCAGATACAGTGTCCTGACCTTTGAAGCAGGGTACCAACTTATTATAAGAGGTGTCTGTGTGAATTTGAGCCTGGTACCAGGTGTCTATTGTTATGATGTCGAGTTTAAGCACGGGATAATAGTAAGTGCTTTGAAAAATGTATTGGAAAACAGAGGACCTAGACCTGCAAACAATCCCCAGATGGTCAATTAATTAGTGGTCACTGAAGACGTACAACACTGACTAAGGGGAAAGGCCTACTAAAGAAAAGAAGCAGGTAAGCAAAAAAACCCAAAAAACAGCTGAGCAACAGGATAAGGCACCTGCCTGTGAGAGTAACGCCCTCAGTGCAACATTGCAGTCTTGTCAGTACAGGCTAAAGGCTAAAACTGCCAAGAAGCACAAGCATTGTGTAAAATGACAGGATTTGAAGCAGGGGTATGGAAGAAGAAGTATTTATGACAGGAATGGTTTCAGCAGAATTGGTGAGATCTCTGGAGTAGTGAGGGAGCTGCATTCTTTTGCTGCCTGCTCCAAGAGCAGCAGCTCTCTCTCTCTCTGCCTGTTGCAGAAGCCCTTCATTCTTCTGACCTGCAGTTGCCCAGGACTCCGTGTGGGAGGGTGTGTATGTGCACTCATGTGTGGGTGTCTCTGTCTTTCCTTGCAATTTCTATGTATTTTTTCCCCATAACACTCTAACTTGCTAGTTAAGCCTTATTGCACATAAACAGTTCTGTTGTTTGCTCAGCTGCCCTTTACCTTACTTGGTTCTCTTCATGTAGCCTCATATAATATTTTTTGACAGTGCCTGGACTATTTCACAACCCAGAATATAGATTTTCTTGAATCCAAGCACTCATTCAAAATAATCTGCATGCTGTGTGCCAGGAACACGTTAGGAAGGGGTGACTATGTATATCTGTCAGTCACTTTGGTATTTTGTAGCCAGTGCCTAGTAATGTGTGTAACTACTATCCTCGTCCATGCCCCTGATCCATTAATTTGAAAAATATCAACTTGCTGTCTTGCTTATGGAATTTAGTTCCTTCCTTGGGGGATAGGAAGGTAATGTCTCATAAAGGTGATGATATCTTGATACACTTATTTGTCTTAAATCCCTTTTCACCGTTTCTAGTAAATCTGACTTAAATAAATTTGGTGATTATGTGGCTATTTCAGCACTTCATTTTCAAGGGCAAGACAATCTTGCAACTACAAATAAGAATTGCAAAATGACAGCTAACTGATACAGCCAAAGAGAACAGGTAGGATTTGCCCTTACCTTAGAAAAATTAAAATTAATAAAAATGCAACAGCAGGTTTCATATCACAGGAAATCAAAATAGTATCATAGAAGGAATGAGATTTTTAGAGATGTAACACCCCTGGTTTTTAGAGAGCCCTGTTGCTAGCTTCTAGGCAATAAATATTTTTGGTTCATCTATGTTTTTCCTCTTTCCTGTTTCAGAGAAGGTGAAATATTTTACTGCGATTGAATAGGGTAAAGAATCCCAGTAGTGAAATCTATTACATGGTGACACAGTCTCCAAAGGAAAGTAGTAGAAGCTTTATTGCTCAATACACTTAAGTCTACATGAGACAAAGCACTGGAAAATATTCTTTAGGGAACAATCTGGTGACTACATGAACTAGAAAACCAAATAGCTATTTTCAGCTCTAATTTCTACTACTAACATCCATGTTATAGTACGAATTAAGATTATTCAAAGATTAATGTGTTACAGAGCTGCTAGATGAGATTAATAATATAAAAAAAACTGCATATCACACATTTTGCACATTGCTGTAGATTCCAGGGGTAGTAATTTAACCACACTTAAAGCATACAATAACAAGTGCTGAGCTGTAGCCAAAAATAGTCATCTGATTTTAAGTGGTTGCTTTTCACACAGCAGCTAGAAAATCTCACCTCTGACTGAGCTTTTCCTCATAATGGTAGATGCTGCCTGGGAATAACAATTCAAATAGCATGTCAGTGAATACAGCTGTTAGTGTCCAATAGGCTTAAATGGACAACCAAGACAGATATAAAATGCTTTTGAATAAAAACATGCTGATATATCAAGATTATCAAGATGATCCTTTACTGATGCAAATAATGCTAGTCTGTATTAACTGCAGGGTGATGGTAAAAGGATCTGGAAAGACCTCTCTCAGAATATATATAGATCTCATCCAGAGGGAAAAACGTTTACAATTTACCTTACAATAGGAACTTTAACATTATTACATTATTATTGTTGTTAGATTTACCTTCCTATTTGTTTGTGTTTTGTTTTTCTTATGATTTCCTCTTGTATTTGGGACTGGGAATGAACTTACTAAAATGATTCATCAGTACTTATAAATAACACTATCTAAATGTAATAAATGGAAATCTGTAGGAGGACAAAGCATTGAAAGTTTGCTCACTCTACTATCCTGGTACATAGAAATATGTCAGATACTACCCCAGATGCTCTCGCACTTCCTCAGCAGGACAGTGGGAGAAAATAGTATGTAAGATAAAAAAAGGAATATTGCCTACCAATGGCAGAATAGACTTCACTTGAGGAAGGGTCCATGGAAATTATCAGAAGGCTGGAACACTTCTGCTTTGAAGGAAGACTGAGAGGGTTTGGGTTGTTTAGGCTGGAGAAGAGGAGGCTCCATGGTGACCTCATAGCAACCCTCCAGCACTTCAAGGGGGCTTATAAGAAAGACAAAGAGAGATTTTGTACAAGGACCTGTAGTGACTGGACAAGGCTCAGTGATTTTAAGATAAAAGAGAATAAACTTAGATTGAACACACAAAGACATTTTTTGCAATTAGAGTGGTGGAACATTGAAACAGATGGTTGCACTATCAATGGATGTGTTCACAATCAGTCTGGATGAGGATTTGTCTAACTTGAACTAGTAGAAGTTCTCCCTGCCCATGGCAGATGAGTCAGACTACCTGACTTTTAAAGGTCCTTTCTAATCCAAATCATTCTATGATCTAGGCACACTTGGTTTGTGCCAAATCTCTGGAAAAAGATGGAGCACAGCACCACAAGATGTCATATTACAGTCTCCAACTGGCCTGTTGAGTGGGATTAGCTATACTACCAAAGGTGAATTCTCAGTTTATTTTTGAAATTAATGGAATTTATTAGCAATTGAAATAGATTTGGATAGTGAGAAGGCAAATTTGAAAGTACTTTCCCCCATCTATTTCCAAAATCCAACTGTACTTGTTCAGCCCCAACTCCTATAACTTCCCCTGCTTCATGTGGCACAGGAAGATCAGGAATGGGGCATCATGATCAGTCAGCAGCACTTCTCTGCCCACCCTTCCTCATCACACCTTTCCCCCATTTATAATGGGTATTTCCAGGTTCTTCAGGAAATGTCCATGTGTTCTGGCATGGGGTTGTCCACGAGTCACACTGTGGATGTCTGTTCCAGCACAGTTGTCCATGGGTTGAAGTAGGACAACCTTTTTCACTGTGTTCTCCCCGCTGCCTGTGGGGGAATCTCTTCTCTGGTGCCTGGAGCACCTTTTCCTCCTCTCCTTCTCTGACCTTGACATTTTCACTCTTGTTTCTCCCTTTTTTTGCCCCCATCACACTGCTTTTAATCTGGCAGTTTTCCCCTTTTTTAAGTGTGTTTCCAGAGGCACCACACTCCTGGCTGGTGGGCTCAGCTGTGTCCTGCAGTGGGTGTTTTGTGGAGGCAGCTGTAAACAGCTGTGTCTGCCACAGGGTAACCCCTGATCTCTCAGAGATTACTCTGTAGCCTACCTGCTGCTAAAACCTTGCCACCACACCCACTACAAAGCTGTACAACATCGGGTAACCACTCCAAACTTCTGACCAAGCATCTGTTTTAAAGCTCTCTTTAAACCAGTTTCATTGTCTTTAAGATTACCCTCTAGAGGTCAGAGAAGTCACCTTGTGAAGTCCATTGCTTTAAAAGGGTACCAGAGAGTTTCGAGGTCTATGGACTTCTCAGAGCTCTGTTTCTCAGAATACACATTCCTGATCCTGCCTCACCTGCGGACAGACAGAGTTCCAAGGAAGACAAACACTGACATTTGTGGTGTTGTCAGCACTATTTGTTTAAATACTGGAAATGCACATGTATGTGCCTTTTCCTGAGAAGGAAGGACTGGAATACTGAAAGATACCTACAGATAGAACTTGGCCTCATATTTCTCAATAGCACAATGCACCAGCAGGTAAAAACATTCCTGGACACTATGATTCAAATCCTCAACTTGAGACACCAGAGATAGTGTCTGTGTATTCAATACTCCCACTAGGGATTTTGTATCCTATTGGATATCATTATGAAGAAAAAGCAGTATGAATATCATTCAGCCAGAAGTTTGTAATATTCTTCATCATGTGATTGTGAAAAGAAAGTTAAAACAAGTTTTATGTTCTTTCCCTGCCTACTTTTTTTCTCAGTTCATATATTTAATGCTCTTTTGAATTCAAAAAACCCCTTGAAATACGTTATCTCCCAACTCATTTGCAAACATAACATCACAAAAAAAAAAAAAAAAAAAAAAGAAGGAAAAAAGAAAGCTGGCTTTTAGCTCTCAAAAATAGTATAGGAAAAGAAGTAAAATTTATCATACAAAAATTCATGTGTTTATATCTGCACACATTACAATAACATTCTGAATCATATCTGTTCTCATTTTGCTTCACCTTTCATAGAATGAGATTGTATATTTGTTTTGGTGCTTGAAATATTATTAAGATAACCATTCACTTTTTGGCATAATGAAAGATGAATGCTTAATGTAAAAAGTTAGGGAAATAGATGTTTCTTGGAAACATCTAATTCTTTTATAGTATTTTGAACAGGTACAGTCAAGTTCCATATCTACCTGTTAAGATTTATGTTGAAACTGATCTTTCAATGAGATAATGAAAGGATGAGCTAAATCAATGAGGTATTATTTCAGAAAGAAAATATTCTCTCTCTGTACCACTTTAGCAATACTATTATAAAATGAAATGCTCAGTTAGACTGCTTTTTCATTCTGGTCTCTTCAGCTTTGCATGACCATGAGTTTAGTGTGAAAAACTTTTTGCTGAGCCTAATGTAATTTTTCATTTACTTTTTGGACTATAGAGTCCAGGCACTTTCAGAATACTTAAATTTGTTCTTTGATACTTAGGGAAATTACTTAAAGGCAAGCCAAACCCAGAAAACATGGGAGTAGTTTTTCTTTGTTGTTGTTGCTGTTATTTTAAGAAAGCCATTCATCTAAATTTATGCAAGCAATCTGGATAAAACCTTACTGTTATCCTTAACATCATTCCTTCATAAGCACTTTTTAATAAATTTATATTACAAAATGGTAGCTCATTTGACAGACATCATGTCTGTTGTCTATTTTGTTGCTAATTATTTCACAGTCCTTGGAATATTTGCAAATATCCATTTGAATCTTTCTAGGAATGATAGGAACTCTAAGCTACAAATTCCCTAATACTAGAACTATGAATATTACCTAATGAAACATGCTTCTGCCTGCATTTTATAGCTTGACCTGGTTTAGCTCTTCTATTAGAGAGTTCAGATATTACTAGCGAGAGACATTAGGCTTTCCTTTCTAAACTCATGTATTTAGAGACATTCCAGCCAAACAAACAAAACTATTAATAAAAAGCTTTTAAACATGAGATTGGTAACTGTTAAAGCAGAGCGCATTTAAATTAGAAAAAAAATGAATAGAATTAAATCAGAAATTGAGAAAAACTTCCTTTAGTAGAAAAAGAATAAAAGAAAGAAAAAAAAAAGAAGAAAAAAAGAGAAAAAAAAAAAGAAAAAAATAAAAGAGAGTTGTACGAGAAAAATATTATGTGGAAATCACAGATTGGATATTTCTGAACTAAATTATTTCTCAGATTCTGAGCTAAAATTATCAAGTGAATACATATACCATTATACTTCTATTACTATAAGAGCAGGAAGAGTAAAATTCAGCACCACTGAATAGCAGGCCATGACTGGTATATATGGAAGAACATAAGACAGGATGTGCACAGGGCTTGCCTTGCTCTTTCCTCTTCTAGAAAACTACAGCCTGTGCCTTCTACAGCTGGAACATCTATTTGAAATGTGGTGTCTGATGGCCACCAGGCAAACAATTTCTCTGTGAGCTTGTTGAAACCATTTTGGATTCTTTAGGAAGTCTTTTTTGAGTGGAAACTATTACAGTTGTTTATTTTAAACCTGTTACCCGAGTTTTTTAGCTACTTCCACATTCTCATATTGTATGATATAATCATTATTAACCTCTATGAATTATAACATTCTTATACATCACCCAGTGTCATGCAATGGTTTCTAAAGGATATATAGAAGAGAAATACAGTATAATAGTTGCAAAAGGGAGGCTTTTAACTCAATCAAATGAAGAAGCTTCACTTTAAGTCTTTTTTAGACTCCCTATTTAAGAATAAGTTGCAGCAAGCAAATCCTTGTCAGCGTTCTTTATTATTTTGACATTTTGTGATTGTAGAAATGTCCCTTTAAGAAAGAAACCCAACCAACCAACCAAAAACCCAAGCAAGCCAAAATCAAACAGCTGTTTAGCATGCAATCTCTACAAGAACTTTAAAATTCTTACTCTTTTTACTCAGTGTCTATGTGAACTTCCAGCTCTTGAGTCTGTTTGTCATCTCTTACTCTATTCAGTGTAAGTAACTGCACTTTCTGTTTAGAAATCACTCTGCATTTTTCTGATTTATTTGTCCTAGAAATTCAACAATCTTTTCCTCATCCTCCAATATTTTCTCTTTCATTTCTGTTATCAGCTTTATAGGAGTCCATTGCTATCCACCTGCATTTGTCTGCACTGAAGTCACTCTCAAATTTTCATTATTACTCCCATGCATCTCAGATACCTTCAGAGATCTGTGATTTTCCTCTTGGAACCTTTTCTTGACTTCCCATCAATTTCTTAATTTCTAGTTCCTGGAATTTCAATTTCTTCTGACCTCATAATTTTGCATGATATCATCTCTCCTTTGTCAAGTACTTTGTTTATTTTCTTTAAGCAGAGAATAATACAGATATTTTGAAAACATTATTCCTATTTTATTCTCAAGCTTCAGCTAGAGAGAGTGTAAATATTATGCTGCAGTTCATCCTTTTAAAAGGCATATCAAGTGTCATAACACAAGGAATGAACAAAAGTATCTTATTTTTATGGTAGGTTTCAGTCTCCCTTCAATTTCTAAAATACGAACTGAGTCACTTAATTTTATATATTCAATTTTTCACTATTTTATGTTGTAAGATGGAGTCAATGTAAACGAGCAACATGTTATTATTCCCTTGTTACAAAAGTTAATTTAAAGTACTGCAGGAAAGCAGTTGAAAAATCCAATAATAAATACTAAAATAGAAATTTAGGTTTAGTGGTGTGCCATACTTTGGGGCTTGCTTTGGAAGAATGTTTGAGACATGCTAGTACAAAACCCACAAGAAGTTTCTTAAAGTGATTTTTCTTTTCAAGCACATCTCAGTTCTTTGGAAGTGCAGGTAACTAAATTGCAAAGGCACTTTCTGCTTTACAGTTCTGCGCAGAGTGACAGTATTTTGTTTGATTGGTTTGGTATATTTTCTTGTCCCTAAAGAAAACCAAAATAAAGATTTCTCGTTTTGCATATTAATAACTGCTTGAAATACTTATATAACACACAATAACAGTGCAAAAGTACTCCTTCCCCATCCCTCCCCCTTCTTAGCTATCTACTCAGCCTCAGGTCACCATTTTGCAAATAAGAGTTGAATTATTTCAGGTGTAATTCTGTCTTGATTGTTTTTTTCTATACTGATAGTCCTGGTTGTGAAAAGCATTATCATATAATTCAACAATATGAAAACAAAAAAAAAATTCCTCTGTTTTGCACCTAAACATGGCAAAAAAATAGTCACTTGTACAATTTACTGAATAAAATCCTTCCATTCCCATTTTCACTGAAAGGTCCCTATGTTTCAGTAGGCCCTAGCAGTGGAAATCCTACAGAAGCATTTAAAACAACTGCAGCAATAGGAAATGAGCTCATGATGAGTAATGCTATCACAAGACACACTAAATTAATTAATGAGTGGTTGGACACCTTTTCTACACATCTTGAACTCACTGTAGGATACTTCAGCTGA
The DNA here is from genome assembly GCA_013400215.1 of Cisticola juncidis. NCBI lineage: Eukaryota > Metazoa > Chordata > Aves > Passeriformes > Cisticolidae > Cisticola > Cisticola juncidis. Next base: position 358,626 of record VXBR01008021.1, read on the forward strand.
ATCAGAAAATGGAACTTCTGGAATGCTCACTTAACTTATGGAGGGACCATCTTCAGTTATGGACAAGCATATAAATTAAAACTTGTAACCCCTGTGGGCCAAATTGCATCCATATTTCTCAGTGAAGAAGACAAAGGAATTATAGAGTGCTTTTTGAGACATTATGAATGGTAGAGAGAAAAAATAGTTAGAAGCATCAACTTGGAATTTTCCCTCAATGGGGAATGATTGAGAAAATAGGAATTTCTAATTAATTTACTTCTACTCTTTGTAGGTGTGGCCATAAGAAGAGCAGCAGGAGCCTCATGGGTAAAAACTGCCATGCTTTTCAGCTATGCTTTGAAGTTGGAGATATTTGACCTACTTTCATCTTGTAGAAAAAAAAGTTTGTGTAGGTCAGTTGCCTTACCCTGTCTTTAATGTATAGGCAAAACATAGCAGAAAGATAATAGTAATTACATAGTCTAGAACAAAACATCCTTCATGCAGCACCAGAAGAAGGGTAAAGTAAAATGGTAAGTCATCTAAGAATACATTTTTAGTACTCCACCAAGGGACAAGTATTTTTGAAAGTTCAGATGTTATCTGCAATTATCCATATATTAATGTCATTCGTTCCCGAAAGCAAGCATGCTATCCTGTATCAGCTTTCTGTATGGAATTTTTACCAGACATTTATTGTTCTCTACCCTCACCCCAGTATTAATAAGACAGTATTTAGCAAATTAGAGAAGTTGTCTATGGCAGAAGAGGATAATTTTTCAAAAGGTTGTAGGCAGAAACAAGATCTTTGGAGCCTTCCATTAGCTAGGGACCAAATTACAGTCAAGCTGTGTATTGTAATGTGTGTATTGCACAACAATTATGGTAGGGTTAGAAGAGAATGTGTGGGTGTTTACCATGTCTCCCTCAAAAAGACTGGTGTGAACAAGGACTAAGTAACAATCTAAATAGACTGGAAAACAAGCAAAAATCTCATTAGATGCCTCAAAGGAACTGTTTCTAACATTGTTTAGCATAGAGATTGTATGTTGTTATTGATCAGTAAAGTAAAGAGTGAATAAACAAGCCTGAAGACTGCAAATTAGAACAACAACAACAAAAATTAAATCAGAAACCAGATACAAGAAGCCTGGTTTGAAAGTTTAGACAAACTAGTCCTTAGCACTCCCCAGCTGAAGCCCACTGTAGCAGGATGTGCTAAGTATAGAATAACTCCATGTTACATAAAAAAAAAGGATTTTCTTAGGTATGCAGATGCAAATTAGTTAGCTAAACACAAGTTATTCATTAGAATAATTTATTATTAAAATAATACATGTATTTAAAAAATAACATTTCTATCTACTGTTTTAAGGTCTCACTGTGACTTGATGAATATTGTCAAGAAAGCTGCATTCAATGTACAAGCTGAATGTTTTTACCACTTAAATAAAAAAGACCTTTTGAGTAAATTTACATTTTCCTATTTATTTTTTACTACTACAATTATCACTAAAATATGTGGTAATTGTAGTAATAAAAAATAAATAGAGCCAGATAACAGAGATTAAGCTCAATTATCTGGTTCTATTATAAGCGTATAAAGGAACCTATCTTTAAATAGGAGTATTACAAAAAGTATTACAAAATTTTTACAAAAATTTCAAACCTATGTCTTTGCCAACCTTTGTCTTTGTCGATTAGACATCCACTACACACTATCAATTTACCAAGCTATTTTAGTGCCATATGATTCCAAATTTACCACAGCACATTTTGTCATGGGAACTGCTACTTATCTTCCAGATTGACATAATTTAATTAAAATGATATTTTCTTCTAAATTGTCTGAAACAGAAGATACAAATAAGCCATTGCCAAATAATAGGTAATGCTAAACCAAAATACCAGGTATTTCTTGATAATGAGGACACCCAAGAATTCTCCAGGTCATTTGTGACACAAAGTAATTTTCTTATTGAACAAGCAGGGAATCTGTTTCACTCAAATTGATTGACACTGCTCAAAGGGAAGATATTGACTTTTATTAGCCTCTTTTTAGCTTTTTCTTTCAATCTCAAAGTCTTCAAATAAATTGTTTCAATTGACACACACACAAAGAAATAAAACTCCTCTGCCTTGTGTTTGAGCCTGGGCTACAAAGAGCAATGTTCACTGCAGTCTTATCACAGAAACTGCAACTGAGGAATAATTCACATTGAATTATCCTTTCCAAAGCAACCTGAAAATTAAAAATACAAATGAAAAATATAGAAAGAAACACAGAGAAAATGGAGCCCTTGCTGGATGAGTGAGCCCTTACAGGTGAGTTTTAAATACTATTTCCACTTTTCTCCTAACATAGAAACAAAACAATACAAAAAAACCACCTTTTTATTTTTTCCCCTAAAGCATGCAGTTTAGTGGAAGTGTGTATAAAGACTAAAGATGTAAAGAAATGACTTTCAAGTAGCTGCCTTTCTTAATCTGCAGGTGGCTCAGGTTTCTGTTATTTTTATGGTGCAGTGGGCATATTGGCAACAATAGCCTGCTTTCTGACCATTTTGAATTACTTCTTTAAAAATGAAAAGTCTACAAAACAAAGGTTAAAGGTATTTTTTGGGTGTGTTTGTTTGTTTGTTTTCTAATTAAGGATATGAAGTTTTTAAGAACAAACAACAGATGTGTAAGAACCATTTTTTTATACTTCCTGATAATGAAAGCCATCTTTACGTCGGTGACTTTTTCACTGACACTGTTTATCAAGGGCAACACTACTTATCATGGAAAAGTGTTCAAACTTGCTCAGGTGAGTTCATAAATGTGTGTAAATACTTTTTTTCCTAAAATATACACAATTATGAAGGATATTTGGAACAACACTTTTTCTTGTTTGGTTTCAAGTGCATCTGTTTTCTTCCTATTCATACTACACCCTACGCCCTATGGTTTATTAGCAATGAAACAAAAAATAGGTCTTGTTATCTTTTGTCAATTAAAGCAAGCCAAAAAGATCATAATGTGACAGGATGATATCTTGGGTAGATATGTAAGAGGAACAGTATGCTGATGTATTTCTTGCTGGCTTTTTTATCCATTGGAATGCTTTCCCTGTTGCTATGAGAATCTCTGATAAAATTTTGAGAATATAAGTGGAAGCAGAAGAGGTGACCCCGTGCAGTGAAGAGTCCTGGGTAGAGAGCTTACATTCATCTCTAGTTAACATATTTCCTAGCATCTCCTGCAATTAAAAGATTCCAAAGGAAATCTGAAATAATGCATTTCAAAATATAGTAACTTTTATTCTAAAACTTGGTTACAATCCCTTTTTTCCTCTCTTTTTCTTGGCTGAAGAAATGGAAGACATAACACTGGGAACATGTATGTTTTGTGACACAAGAAACAATATCTGCTGATATTCCTGTGCTTTCCTTTTAAACATCTCCTTTTGAAGAAGAATGATAATTTCTTTCCTGTAATAGTGACTATTTTTTAACATTTAAATGAAGGTCAATTCCCCAAACATGAATCTTATATAAAATAATTTACATTACATGTGACACTTCACAGAAATCCTGTCTGAATTCTGCTGTTAGACTATGGAAATGTATGTTCCATATTCTAACAAGAGACTGAGGCATGTATTAATAAGAACTCAAGAAATGAAACATTTTGATGAAGGTGTTCTCCCTTCTATCAAAATATTTCACAAAGTTGTCACAAGTCTGTTCAAACTCAATGTAAAATGTCATGTGCTGCTTTCTTTCCTTTTCTGTATTTTTAATTTGAAATTTCTCCCTTAATAATTTCTGAAGATACTTTTTCATTGTTAACTTATGTATGGGATTTAAAGCTATAAACAAGGTTTAAAATGTTTGCCAGATGCTGTCATAAATGATAAATTACAATTAGTTCTACTTTCTAAATATTTTTTTCAGTACTGGGAAGAGCTGGGTTTCCTTTTTTTAAATTGATGTTAGAGTCTCTTTCTGGATAAATTTAGCCTGTCATTATCAGAGCAACATAAGGCTCCAAAAATATCGTTGTATAACTTCTTTTGTAGCATAATAAATACTGTGGCACTGTAAAAAGAGTATCTTGGAAATGTAAAAGAGAGAAAAGTGTTTATATCAGAGTAAGTGACCAATATCACTCAGAGTGATCACAGGAACCTGCAAAATGGCAGCAAAGGAAACTGTGCAGGCAGTGCTTTGCAATTTCAATTAAGAACATATGTATAAATAGGTTAGGATTTCTCTAAAACAAATAAAAATGTTCCCACTAGGGGTTAGTTTCATTATGTACTTTTGTAAACCCTTCCTGTGTTTCTTGTTTTCTTAAGTTACAGCTGTCCTAGCCTCATTTTCCGTCTTTCATGCAACTCCTACTCTGAAATGTTGAAGGACAAGGTTAAGTTCACCTACTGTACTTGTGTAATTTTTCCTTTGTTCTGATTCTGCCCATGAGCTTTAAATCCAATTCTAGATAAAACTCAGCTTCACCAATAATTTACTCCAGTGCTGATCCTCATAAAGAGATGTATATTTTGAAAATGAGTTAATAGACCAAGCTACAAAAAAGAGAGAGATAAAAGCAATGAAATGCAAATATTTTGTGTTCTTGTACTGCAGAGAAGAGTTTTGAATCAGGTTATAGACTATGAAGTATCTCATTCAACAGACTTGTTTGTTTTTGTTTTGTTTTTTTTCTGGTTAAGATTCTCTCCCTATATTATCCCATAATTGGAAAAATTGATATTACAATGAAAAGGAATTTGCAGCTATACTTTTAAAGCTAACACTGTTCCTTGGTGACAACCACAAAACTACAATGGAAGAAAGGTCTTTTCATGCAAACTTTTCTTTTTTTACAGTATTAATATAAGACCACTCTTAAAACTTTAAACCTAGACCCCCAAACTATGAGTTTCAAAACAAGAAGGTAATATTATCAAAAAAATATGCTTTGTATTAAACATTGTAGAGCTGTGTCTGTTATAGAGATAATAGAGTTTCTTGTGGATATATAGAGCAGTTGACACACTTGACCTCTTCCAGAGCTGTCACAGCTTGCAATGTAAATATGCATGAGATTCACATTTTTAAGCTGATAAAAGGCAAATTCAACATATTTGAAAAGTGGAGCTCAAAGGTAAGTGCTGAATCAATGAAAAGGCAAAGATCATCACAAAGCACAATGAGAACAGAAGAGGCCTAGAATTTGTTCAAGGACAAACTTTTAGATAAAATGAAGGACCTTATAGTGGCTGTGGCTAATTATGAAGAACCATAAAGAGCATATGTAGCCTTCTAATTTTATATATTCACAAAATATTCTTTCAGTATCTCAAAGTCATATTAGCAGAGAGTCTGAAAACATGAACAAGAAGTTATCCCAACGCTGACAACCTGACAAGAAAAGTACTATAATCAGAGGAATTTAACAATATTAACCTAATTATTGCTGGTTCCTGCTGAATTTTAGGCATTGTGACATTGCCTTTTCTAAGTGCCATCTGAGTAGCATCTCAGTGGCATAGCAGATGGAAAGGGTAGTACAAATGTAGGATTTTTATTGGTGTGGTTTTTTCAAATACAGAAACTGCAATGAGGGAAGTAAATCTTCAGGAACGTTGTTATAAACATTCACAACATCAGCCAACAAAGTACAGTCATAGTCCTAAAAACACATCAGAAAGATAAGCAGATGATAAGGGCAGCAAGAGACTTACATAAACACAACAGCCCAAGCAAAAAAAGCAGAAATACTTCTCTCTCTTTTTTTTTTTCTCTTTTGTCTTTGTCTTTTTTTCCTCTATCTGTGAAACAAAACAGAGAAGAAGTAATGGAAGAAAGGGAAACTGTAAAATATGATTAGTTGTTAGAGAAAAGACAAAAAATAACAAAGAATGAAGAAAGGAATTTAGTGATTTAGAAGGGAAACTATTAAGATGTTAAAAAATGCAATAGGTATAGATTCTGATTTTTGCTATGGAAAAATCAATGGTAAAAAATTAATCATCATTAAAACAAATATATATAACATAATAATAAAGAACCATGATATTGAATCAGGACAAAAATCATTCTTTGGTCAGTTAAAGATATGTAGATTAAAAAATATATGACATAGGGCAAGTATAAATTGAAATGTCCCTAGCTGAAGAATGAGTATCCAGTAAGAGTTTCATGCAACAAACTATGTGTCTGATATCATTGTTGTGAAAGGGGCTGTTGCTTTTGTGATCCCAAACAATGGGGAGGAAATGAGCAGGAAAATGGTCAATGCAAATCTTTTTCTCTAGCTTTCCTTCCTTCTTCTATACTTCAATTCTAAATCACAAAGCACAACTAGAAACTGACTGCGGGAGAATGATCAGAAGTGATGTGCAAGTTTTGCACTGGCAAGGGAGGCCAAGATATAAGAAGAAACCAATGGGCATGGGATCCATTTGTATATTGTACCCAGGAGCACTTGGTCTATTTTTTTATAAAACAGTTCCTCAGCCCACTAGACTAATGAAATATAAACTTTCCTACATTACTTTTGATGTGCATGATTATGTAATTTTGCGGAATCCATGACTACTGGATGATGTTCCCTGAATATCTGTCTTAGTGAATAAAAAATAAAAATGGGATTTGGCAGAGCCCACAAAATTAAAACTATTTTTATCCATATGTTTTATAATGATTTCCCATGTGCAAATCTGTACATTTTTTTCACTCGATTTTCATTTAGCAATTTAACCTTTTAGAAATCTGCTTTCTATTCTCAAAATACATATCCTCTATTGTAAAGATAAATTGTTCATGATATTTGCAGAACCAGAAAATATGGGACATTTTGAGAAAATCCAGAAAGAAACCCATAACAATGACAGAGCTCTAACTCCTATGGCTTAGTAAGAGAGTTTTTATAAGAGGAGTTGTTGTAGCCTGAAGAGTAAACTGAAGACATGATAACTGCCTTAATGTACGTAAAATCTTCTGTTCTTAATGTCCATAGTGGTAAAGTCAAAAAGTATCAGACTTAAAATGAAGTAGGAAAGCTTTAGGCTAGACTTTGAGAAAGATTTTCTATCAGAGTGACTTCTAAGAACTAAACAGGTTACTGAACTAAATTGTAGAGACTCAAGATTGGCAGTCCTTAAGAACAGATCTGACAAAATCTGTCAGGAATGACCTTCCTGGAGTTGATAAAGATTAACTCAATAAAGCGGAAGGATATGCCTGCAATTGCTGTAACTCCAGTTGTAGCTCATTATGTCACCTGGGAGTATATTTCACATGCCTATTAAGAAACAGGAAAAAATGGTGTTAAGGAAGACTTGAAAGGCATTAATGCTTGAACACTTTAATTCAGCTTTCACAAAAGAGAATGAATCTATTTACATGGGGATAAGCTTTTTATCCTGTGTGCATTAAAAAATACCCAGTCTCTTTGAAAAGAAACCACTATTTGTAAGCAGGCTGATGTTCTAGCAAATTTATGGAATGGGAGTAATAACTGCTGTATGACAAGAAAATTCAGTTGCACTTGTGGACTAGCAGTGTGTCAGGGCTGTGCCTGTGCTCACGACCAGCATTGGTTTCTGGTGTGGCCCAGAACGTCACATTGATTGTGAGCAAAGATGAGAGAAGGGACTGAAATGAGACAGGGTGGCTGACTGAGCTTCTATCTGGTTCCAAAAAATACCTTCCACAAATTATCACAGAACCTCTTCAGGTGAGAATTTCAGACAGCCTAGGAAAATCACAGAAACTCTCTCAGACAGGTCCTTCTGCTTGCACCTAAGACATTTCTAAAGAGTCAGTAGAATCTTTTCTGGCAGATATGGAATTGTTCATTTCGCAGAATCTCAGAATGGGTATGACTGGAAGGGACCACAGTGGGTAACTTGATCCAATATCCGTGCTCAAGAAGGGTCATCCTGGAGCACAGGGCACAGATCTGAATATCTCTGGTGAGGGACACCCCATAGCCTCTCTGGGCAGACTGTTCTTTACCCTTGCAGTAAACAATTTCTTCCTGATATTTAACCTGCTGCGTTGGCCTTTGTCACAAACAGGACGGGACTGCTGGGAGATGCTCCTTGAGCTTTGTTGCAATATCAGCCTCATTACAGGGTGAGACAATTAACAGAGGGCAACAGCTCACATTTTGCCAGCAGCAGCCAAAGATCCCTTTGTTACAGGGCATTTTAAAATCTTTCCAGCCAATAGCATATTGTTAAAGCTTACAGACAATTGTTCCTGCCAATCACTAAAAGCACACGTACACCTCCTTCAAACAATGCTTGCTTGTATGCTTTTTATTAACAATACACAATACTCCAATATTAAGCTTAAAACCTTCTACAACGTTGCTAAGCATATTTTTCTGCAGTCTTAAGGTCTATCTTAGCCAAACCTAAAAGCTCAAACTGTTGTTTCATGTCCTTGCTTGCTGTATCATTGCATCTTCTCTACTTTCTGGCTTTGCAGCTGCAGCTAGCTCTAAGTTCTCTGCTCCATCTGTTTCTGAGGCCTGCTTTCACAGCTTCTGAAAGTCTTCTTACCTTTATTATTCCCTACAACCTGCCATCTTCGGATCTTTCTGGTGGGCAGCTTTTTCTTTACCTATAAAACTGTCTTTACCCCAATCTATGAGCCCCCTCACTTTTACCCTTCTGATTCTCTCCTTCATCCCACTGCAGGGCAGTGAGTGAGTGAGTGAGTGTCTGTGCAGGGCTTAGCTGACTATGGGGCTTAATCCACAATGTCTAGTAATAAAAAACAAATAAAAGTAAACAAAATATTCACTTTTATGACAGGCATATGTATGGGTGCATTTATGCATGTATAACAACCGACCATATTTTGACCAAAAATATGTTGGAGAAATTCTTGAGTTCCTAGACTCATGCCATTTCTTTGTATGAATTATCTTAGCATATTTATATTAACATTTTAATCTCTTATTTGATTTTTTAAATAGTGAAAATATGGCTTTTGCACTTATAAAAACTAATGTTATTTTTGAAGCATTTCAAATATTGCAGTAACATATTTTGTAATATGTATTTCATATCTTTTAATGTAGCTCCTGTGACTGTTCTATTTTAAACTTTTAATTTTTTTTTTAATTTAACCCTGTTAGGCTGTATCAAACCACAGCCTGGTTCTTACATAAAATATTCACATGCTTAACTTTGAGCACAAGTAACCTCATAAAAACCAATGACTTAAGCAGATGTTTAAAATTAATTATCACAATAAATCTTTGGAGACTGGAGACCTTTAACTTATATGTACCAAAAGTAGTATAGTAACTTTCAAGGAACGACAAGAATTTTTATCAAAAAAATGTTATTAGCATCAAATTACCACTTGTATGTATATTACTGAGTAATAATTTTGGGCATTACTTTGTCCCTTAAAAATCAAAATCCTAAGCCAAAAGAAATTGAGTTTGTAATTTCTAGAAAGACCCCTAATTATGAAGCATATATGGTGCAGGGAGGAAAGCAAAAGGGAATAGTACTCAGAAGTCATAAATAACTTTAAAATAATTTCTGAGCCCAATATTATTCAGAAGAATTTTAGGGCTAGATTCAATATTGTGTTATGATCATGAAATGCAACTTATGTGAAATTTAACACTAAAAATGTGGTCCAGATGCCTTCAACTACATTTTGTTTGAGTTTTTGCAGGTGCTTCAATTCCTGCTGTGTCAAATTACTTACATTGCACAAACGAGTCACAAGACAAAATTCATAAATGGATTAAAAGAAACAGTCACAACACTGGACCTTTTCTTGTTCCTGGTATGCCCACAAGGCCTGTCTTCAGTGAAATATTTATCCTTTCTTTATTTTTTTTTTTCTTTGCTGGTCCAGACTTTCATGCTTTTATTGGTTGTGCAGTATGGCCCACCTTCCCCAGTCTGTATTCTGGGTGGAGAGGTAGGATTTGCAGATTTGGGTCAAGGAATGCATGGGACTCGACCGTTTGATCGCCCCTCTGTGGCCACACAGTGAATCTGGAGAACCATCTGTCAGTATCTGAAAGGATTATCTGAAGTTCATCAGTATGACTCAAGCTGACTTAGCAAGACAGGCGCCCAAACTGGCAGAAGACAAGCTATTTCCAGTCTGGACATGGCTTGCAGCTGCACTCTTGCAGGTGATAGCCACAACAGTGAGTTATTAAGGCCAGCCTGATGGATCTATATGCAGGCATGGGCTTGATGTAATGTATATACCTGGTTTTGGACTGGATTTTATATATTTATAAGATTTATAAATCTTATAAGGTATCTTATAATCAGTCTCCTCATAGTGTGAGTGGAGACCATGGGTCACGCCTCTGCCTCTCTGTGCTAGTATATCATGAGGTGTCAGAGTTACCTAGTGTAGTGAGTCTTCCTGGGCAAGGATTTTGAGAAATGTATCTGGTTTCATGGATCCCGCTCCAGGCTCCTAAATACTATATCTTGGGACAGTATTTTGTTATACATAAACTGCTGGGCTTCAATTTCTTATTACTTAATCAAAAGGATTTTTCCTGATCAGATATAATTAGGATTTTTTTTTTTTTTGAGGCCATGTGTATGAGATCAAGTTTTTACTTCTTATACATGGAAAATTTTTCTAAATAAACCACTCTAGAGAAAACAAATTAGAAAATATCAGTCAAAATTAGAGAAGTGAACAAGCTGTGAATTATAAATGGACTGCCAATCCTGGAAAGACAATTTTTGTCCTCTAAACTTGGACCACAAAAGCTATTATGGCAATGACTATAGTACCTTTAAGATTATTTTGTTTTGAATTTCAGGGTGGCAAGTCTTCCTTCTACCCTTCCAGCTCCTCCTTTTATGGCAAAAGTCATAGTAACACTGGCCTTAATCCCTCAAATAAATCAACAGGTTAGCCTTTGCTATTAGGTAGTGTGATGTTAATTCCTACAGTCTGGAGATAAATAGGTATGTTTGAAAAGGAACATTAGGAAAGCAATTTCAAATTCACAGAGTGAGATTTGTTCTTTTCCACTGTCAAGGCAAACCTGATAACTTAAAGATGTTTGCTACTGCCCTGCTCATCTGTTTTTACAAAGAGCTGTCCATCCTCTAATCCTTCTCAATTTAGTACAGGCATTCTGCTTCTTCACTGCAAGAATTGCATTATATACAGAACTTCTAGAACAAAACGAAGTTCTTGGTACTTTCCTTCTGCCTTTTCAGCTAATTCTGGTCATAATCATACCTACATGGTTACACTCAAGCCTAACACTCTTTGATTGGATTATTGGACTTTACTTGACTAATGCATTTTCCATATAATTCAGGCCCAGTTTCCTTATTGTGTAAATATATACTCTTACAGGGACCATATAAACACCTTGCGTAATGTGATGAAAATGAGAGAAATTTCTTGATGTCCAAGGTCTCTGTGACAGAACTCAGAGCCAAAGTTAAGTCTGTCAAGTACTTTAAGTACTTTTTATCATCTCCATTATAAAAAATATTCAAGTATTCTGTATGGCTGTATTAGACATGTTTATTGCTGAAATCTTATAAGTAGTTCATCTGGCGTACTTATCCAAAATTATTTTTCTAGGTGGTCTGCCTAGATCTGGTCACAATCCAGAATTTTGGGATTGCATAGATCAGAAATTTGTAGTAACCACACATCACCAAAGCCTAAAAAAAAAGATATTGAGTCTCTGATTTAGTGTAGCTAAGCAAGCATATAGCCAAGAATTACTTCAGAGGATTATTACAAAATCCATGGAAGTAAATACAGTAACAAGATGCAGGAACAAATACATTTTGGGCTCAGCAAATAGATTTTCTGCCGAAAAGTTGTCTTAGAAAATACCAGTTAGTTCTGCTTGTTACAGAACTCATCATGAAGGTCTATGCCTCCTAGTCATGAGATACAAAACAGATAAGTCTATATAAAAGTTTGAAATGCATGATATGTGCATCGGACACATTTATCCTTTTATTACAGTTTCATACAGGCTTTAATGCGAGAGAATATGTCCCAGATATGGAACTCTCAGTCAGTAGGAACAAACACACACATATAAAGGTGAATATATGTAAGTGATATGTTCAATTGTGTTACAAAAATAACAAGTAAATCAGAATTCTGAAACAAGCCTTGCATCTTCAAAAAAGATAATGAGGTTCCAATTGATAAAAAGTATTTAAATGCTTAACCCTACTTGCTCAGCATTAATCTATTCATCCATGAGCTTAGCCCAGAAAGAAGCCCTTTCCTGTGTTCTTCATTATTCTAAAAGGGGTTGTTTTTTTTCAGTGTGAGATTTAAAGGAACAAAAAGGATCTCTGGAGTAAGCACATGTTTTAATGAAGTACCTTTAGGCATAGAAAATAAGCTGAAAATTATTTAAAAAATATTATTTGCTGAAAAATCAATCTACTCAAATACTATTCTGGATGATCAGCTGAAAAAAAAATTGGGTGATGTTTATGACCCATCAGCTAAGTCTTGATACAAGGTGAACAACAAAACTGGCAGAGTGCAGGCTGCAATTGGCAGAGGAGAAATTCTGTTCTCTCTTATTCTGAGCATATTCTGTTTACATTAAAAGTGATATAAAGCACAAGCACAGTGTTCAAAATCGCCCTGTGAAAGGTATCATGTACACCACAGAATTTCTGAGGGATTCTGGAAGGGCACAGTGGGCACAGTCCTAGTCTTTTCTTGCAGAGTAGAATCTTGATCCAGGACCTTAATGATCACAGAATCATAGAATGGTCTGTGTTGGAAGGGACCTTAAAGACCATCTAGTTCACATAATCACAGAGCTAGGCTGGAAAAGACCCCTTAGATCATTGATTCAAACCTATGTCCAACCACCACCTTGTCACCTAGACCATGACACTGAGTACCACATCCAGTCTTTGCTTAAACACCTCCAAGGATGGTGATTCCACCACCTCCCTGGGCAGTCCATTCCAAGCCCCCTACCATAAGCAGGAGCATTGTCCACTAGACCAGGTTTTTCAAAGACCCATTCAACCCAGTCTTGAACACTCCAAGGATTTCCCAGGCTCTCTGGGCAATCTGTTCCAGTGCCTCTCCACCCTCACAGCAAAAAATGTCTTCCTAGTAAAGAATGTCTTACAATGTTGATGTTGTTTAATTCCTAAGCAATCAGGGCAGCAGTGGAGATGTATTTCCTGGAGGCCCCTAAACTTGACGTTCTGGGAATGGTGGAGGAAATAAGAACTCTGTAAGAAGCTGAAAAAAACCAAATGAAAAACATGTATGATTCACTGAATTGTGAAATGCCTACCTTAAAATTTCCCTCCTGAAAAAAAGGTGTAAATGGTAGTGGGTCCTATAGCTTCAGAGATTAATCTTTCTGGCAATTGCTTAAAAAAAAGGACAAAAACCAGACTGTGATTTAAGCTAAAGTCTTAAATATTAATATTTGGTTTTGATGATATTACTAGCTCTCTGTCGGAAATACCTATCACAGACTTCATTAACGAAAACTAATTCAGTGACCTCCTTATTCAGTTTTAGAAGTCTACTTAATAATGTATTCATTTTTTAAATTACCATCTGCAGTCAGTTATACCAGATTATTGCTTGTGTATAGTGCTCTCTCGGAAATGTTTCGAGCAGAAACGCCATTCATTTATATGATTATTATCAGACTCTTCCTCTGTGCCTCTTTCAGGAAGGAAGTACAGGGAGTTTGCTCCCAATCTGTTTAGCAAAGTGCAAAACACAGGTGAAATCTGTCAGCATTCAAGCGATTTTCAGTTACCTAGACCGATATACAGATGCAGAGTTGAAAGATGTACATTTTGGCATATCCTATTAGTGCCCTTATATAGCTATGAGGGCTTATACAACACTTCATTTAACCGTGATATCAGCAAACTTGAACCAGCAGATCTCACCCAGCAAATCTGCTGATTAGCCATTTAAAAAACATAATGATAGGAAGCACAGTCATAGATTCCAAAATTAGTATAAACCACAACAATGTTATAGATTCATAAGAACTATAGACTCATAAGTGTATGTTATAGAATTTTAATTATATGTACAGTATATATATATATATACAGTATTTAATTATATGTAAGGTAGATAACCTAATCTGAGTCGATCTATGAAAGAAAAGGAGAAAATTCAGGTTTCAGATTGAATTCAGACTGATTTCCATGTTATCCATGTAAGTTCAGCCAAGCATAATAAATCCTTCACAAACTGTAAAAGCATGTATAAGCTTACTTTAGTGAGAAGAATATTATTTGTACTTGTCATAACAGAGGAACATCATAGATTTGTTTTCTTCTGGAAGCCTTTGTATATGCATTGCAACCAGACCTCTGTATGCTTAAGGACAGGATGAACATTTTAGAGCAAGTTACAACTTGCAATGCTAAAAAATTTTAAAACAGTAAGTATTTTTTTCTATTAAATAAATAAATATCTCCCATCAACTCAAATCTGTTCCAGTTCTGTTAGCTAATTAGAAAATTACTTAAATTAATTACAATGAATAGTTTTCTAGGCTCTAGAATTAAGTTTCAAGTATTGCTCACAGTCTGAAAAATGTTTTTATTAAATTGTCATTTCCAAGATATTACAACCATTTAGTAAACTGTTTTGTTAAGCCATAATATATAAAGCACCTAATAAAAACCTTTCTTTTTCTTACTGTAACATTCTTCCAACTACAGAAATCACTTTTTCCTCTAGAGTGGTCTCCATGAATGACATTTGAGTCTTCACTATTTGCTTATGTAAAGAGAAATAAAAATAGAAAATGTTATTCCTCATTCAATTCTTATGTCAAATAACTGTGATTTCTATAACTCCTCCATATAGTCATTATGAAGTCCATACTTTAATGCTCTAGCTGCAGGGTAACTTAAGAACACTTAATACAATTAATGGTGTGTAAGTAGGTAGTACAAGTATAATGTTTCAACTGTCTATTTCTTCTTCAAATGGGTATGAAGTGAACTGATTCCACCATCATAGCAATGTATCTTCCTTTTCAGGACATCCAAAGACCAAACTATTATGTTGATGTGCATTTTATTCCATGAAGCAGTTCTCATGTATCTCTAGAAATGGAGGGTTTGAAGCTTGGCTCCCAAACTAGCCAGTAACTGTGAAGTTAGAACTGTTATCAGGTAGGAATATTAAGTTCACTGTTCTATCATTTTGATGCTCAGAAGAGAGAAAAGTTTCAAAACATCAGAAATTTGAATATTTATTTGCCCCTTTTACATGTAGGGAAAACTTGATTCAATGAAGAATTCACATTACTTGATCATCTGTAAAAAATTCACCACTAGAGAAATGGAACACACATTTTAGAAAACCTGGGAAATAAACTGAATGTGTAAGTTTTCTACTCAAATTTTATTAGGTTTGTTAGTCAGACTAGTGTTGCATATAGGTAAAACCTTATAAAATAAGGGCCTTGATACCCTTGTAAAACTACAGCTCAGGCCTACTGCTTAGGCTAAGTAGAAGGGAACTGTGGGAGAGTGACTCAGCTGGAATAGGGGTAGAGAGACGTGAGAGATGTGGGAGATGTGCTGTGTGACTGCTGCATGTCCACATCGTGGTGTATGGTAGTTGGTTGACTTGGGCTTGTTCTGCCTTAAAACTATGTAAACTGATAACCAGCTAACTGCTTAGAAAGGCCTGTTTTTTGGAGCAAAGCAGCTCTCCTTTGCACCTGCCAGGGGGCTCTGTGTCGCTCTGCATCGTCGCAGACTGGCCAGGTTGTTTCAGGCAAATGTACAGAGATGAAATAGCCTGACCACTCAAAGGGGTGTGCCAGGTAAGGACGTATCACACACTGTCAGAGCCATGAACAGGTCTGTTGATTACAAACATCTGTAATTTAGATTACAGATTACAGACCTTTAGATTACAGTGCCTTCTGTTTTCTGTCTTTACTTTTCCTACCAGCTGACACCTGTTCCCAGGTAGTATCTCTTTGCCAGCTGATTTTGCTGTACCCAGAGAAGTCTTACATTTGTTTTTCCAATTCATTGTAAATAATAGAGTATGTGACTGTAGAATCACATTTTTCAGAGAAAAAACTGCCAGCAAGGCTTTTGAGAAAATTCATGGTCCAGTTAAACACAGCACTCATATTGTGTTTTTTATCTTCTGGAAATATTTGATTCTTATCCCACTTCCAAATTCAGGTACAGTGAACAACAATTATAGCTAGAACTATACAATAAGAGTGAACTTATTATTAAAAGAATCAGTATATCAATGGAAGATCTAGATCATTTAGAGTGGAGAAAGTGGCATACTCAGTGTCTTCCAAATTATATTATTCAAATGCATGTGCTCTTAAAGACAATCTACAAAATTGTCTTTAAACCTTTGTCTTATTGTGTGTTTCAAGAAGACTACAAGACCACAGAATCTACAATGTGCCTTAAAAGATAGTTTTCTCCTTCCCTTCTTCGGAATATTTCTGAATTGTCATACAATTCTCCAGATTCTGATGTAGCAACTACTACTTGTATATGCATTTCTATGGAACAGCTGGTCTATACAACTTCTTGCTTCTGTTTTGATATTAGATTACAAGCACATCTGCAAAGCCTGTCTATAAACCACAGTGTTAGAACAAAAGAAGATCCAGTCAAAATATATTAGTTAATTTCACTTAATTGTTCTTATCAAAAAGTACTTAAAGGAGTTCATTGAATAAAGAAGACTTTTAAATTCATACAACTTCCAAGAGTTTATAGGGAGCAAGTTCTCCAATAGCAACAGATTAGCAGTAGAAATTTAGCATGCAGAAACTGTGAAAGAGGACTTTGTCAAGATCTTTATCCACAGATCTCTAATATGTTAATATATAATTTTTCTGCAGTTCCCTGGCTCTGTTCTGCCTCCTCTCACTCCTAACAGCAGCCTTCTGACTCTTTCCTTGACTTATAATTGCACACTGCCCTCTGTGTCTTCCAGTCTGTTTACTGACCAACAGTACGTGTTGGCATTTTGCAGCTTTTGAATTGGATTTGTGAAAATATTTGCAAATATTCCTGCATTAGTGTTGCATAACCAACAGTGTGGAGAACTATTTGCATTTACAGGCAGAAAAATTATTTAACTTGTAACCTTTCAGCTTGCCTGTTCTACATATTAATTAAGACCATTAATCATTTCTCCCACCTCCCCTCTTTCTTTAAAGGTCACATTTGGTTTCAAATTGAAAAAGACCCTTTCTTAAATTTATGTATGTGTGTGTGTATATATATATAAATATATATATTTGCATATATAAAATTTGTCAGAATCTGTAAGCTACATGTTTTATGTCATCAACTTCACTAGCAAAGACCAAGCAATATTTATTTACCTTTCCTCTGTTACTCAGACCATAAACATTTTGCAACTGATTTCATGGTCTGTGTGACCTTATTCACAGTCACAGTAAAGAATGACTGGAATATGCAGTAAGACAGATTTTACAAATCAGGTGAAAAATTAGGTACATATACAGATAACATTTCAAAAGTTTTGGAAGCCTGAAGGATCTCTAAAATATGTGCATTATGCTTGTATTAGGACTTTTTTTTTCCATTAGGGTTAAAAAGAATCCAGTTCATCTGTATATTTCCATACACAGTATTAATACTTTCTATTAGTTTTTATGGTTTATACTTTTTTCCTTCAATATCCTTTGCTTGTGTTCTTCTTAACTGAAGTGCCTAATTCACAGTCTTTATTGCCAAGGTTTTCCTCCCTAGCCAGATTCATTCACTTCATTCACTACTCAAGGGAATAATTTAGTAAACCTAAAATCTCTCAAGTGGTTTATCACTTCCAATCAGCTACTGAGGCAGCTGAAAGAAGAAACTTTCCTAAATTACATGCCCTATGTAATGAGTAGCACCAGTTCATGCTTTCACATTAAAAGGAAAACATGAACCTCTTTGCTCTTTGAAAAAGCTTTGCGGTACAACTTTCACCTTAAGTTTTTCCTTGCCAGATGGAGGTAGGAAGCTTTCTGTTGTCAATAATCTTTCTTTTTATTTTTACTACATTAACTGCTAAAACATGCCTCAGGTGAGTCAGAACAATCCAGGAAACTTAATCTAGGCTTCCAGAACATCTTCTGGTGGTGTTTTTTTCCATTCCCATTGACCAGAGCCTACATTTGCAAATCTTGTGACTGAGCACATGAGGAGGCATTCAACTTCTGACACTTAAATTTGGGAGTCTCAGTTTAGTCACTCAGTATATTCCCTGTCCTAAAAGAATGCCATCTTTACACGTTTATCTCTGGGAAGAGATCTGCCAGATTTCTAGATGTCAGAGGATGTCTGGTGTCTAGATTTCCACTGAAAACAAGGCAAGTAGGTTCCAAATAACCTCTAGTGAAAGGACATGGTGCAGAGATGGAGAAGGAATTTTATGCTATTCAGAGACACTGATGTTAACTCACTGTAAATGTGACAGTCACTTTTTCTGTAGAGGTTTATTATATTGTCATAGCATCATAGTATACCCTGAGCTGGAAGGGACAAACAAGAATCACCAAAATCCAACTCCTGTCCTTGCACAGAGCATCCCCAAGAGTCACACCATGTGCCTGAGAGCATTTTCCAAAAGCTTCTTTGACTCCGTCAGGCTGGTGCTGTGACCACTTTCCTGAGGAGCCTGTTCCAGTGCCCAGCCACTCTCTGGGTGAAGAACCTTTTCCTAATATCCACCCAAACCTCCCCTGACACAGCTTCAGGCCATTCCCTCAGCCCTGTCACTGTCACCACAGAGAAGGGATCAGTGCCTGTCCCTCCCCTTCCCCTCATGAGGAAGCTGTAGACTGTGATGAGGTCTCCCTTCAGTCTCCTCTTTTCCAGGCTGAACAGAGCAAGTGATCTCAGCAGCTCCTCACACGGCTTCCCCTCTAGACCCTTCACCATCTTTGTTGCCCTCCTCTGGATGCTGTCTAACAGCTTTACATTTTTCTTATATTGTGATGGCCAAAACTGCACATGGGATGCCATGTGAGGGCACAGCAGCATGGAGTAAAGCAGGACAATCATGCCCCTTGACCAGTTTGTGATGGTTTTGTAGACACCGAGTGCCAAAGATGCTGCAGATCTAATGTATTTCCCCTTGCCAGTGTTGGGATGACAGAGGTGAGTGCTGGTTTGCACAACAAGGTGTCCTTGTATGTCTTAGAGAGACACATTGCTGAAATCTGGTTACCCATTAATTAATGTGTTTTAGAAGTTTTCATACTGAGAACCCACCCAGCATTTGACATGTTTATAAACTTACTAATGTTGTTTCTGAATAGAAAGTTATGATTTCAAAAGTATTGTATGCTTGTAAGTTTCTTTTAAATTTTAAATCATAAATTAGAAATTGGGATCTTATAGAGTAAATCATTCTGGATTCTGTGCTGGGCTGAGCAAAGTAGATAATGTGAGGTAAGAATATGTTTTATGGTTCCTGTTAAAAAAAAAAAAAAAGAATGCTTGATATTTTTCAAAGTATTAGAACTCTTTCTACCACTCTTTTCAGTTTTGTTATACTGCTTTTCTCAATATTAAGTAGAACTGGAAACAAGAAGTTGCAACAGAAATTAAGGAAGCATGACAGTTGTCATGAAGGTTTTAGGTCAACTGTAAAATTTCAAAAAATCTAATTTTCAAATGTGCTTAGCACCATCAATCATGCAAAATCCCCAATGTCCCCCACCCTATTATTGGTTTGGGTATGATGTGCACAGAAGCCCAAGGAAACCCTTTCAGTTCCAATAAGGGAATAAATGGGAAAAAGAAGACAGCTTAGATCTTTGAAAACACACCCAAACCAGCTTTAACAATTTGCTACTGTGTTTAAGGTCTGGCATACCGAGTCTTTTGCAATTTTATGTTACATATGATAAAGAGAGAAGCTACTTTTTATATTGCTGGTAAGGGAAAACATTAAAAATTAAGGCACTGCTAAGAACATGGTTTCTAATGACAAAGTTAGCCATTATCACTTTTTTATCCTTGAGAAATGGCTCATAGATGGTGCTGACTGGAGTCAATTACTACCCAGTATCTTGTGCTGACAGATAGACATTCTGCTCTGGAGGGCACTTGCAGAGAGCAGAATTATTTTTAGTTGTAGATACTTGGGAGCTTCAAGTCATTTCCTATGAATCATGTGACATTAAACACCTGCAGCGAGCTGCCACCTCTGACAAACTCCTTACCATGACCCATGAGTACATGCACAATTAATACCAGACTGTACATCATTAAATTTTACTGTCTGACTGAGTTCTGCCCTACAGGCACAGAAAGAAACAACAATGATCCTGCTTACCTGCCCAAGAACAGCTAACTTTTGATATGTCTTCCCTCATGACTCATAAAAAGACTTTTAATTACATTGCTGATATATCATTATACTTTTTTTTCCTAATAGAGATTTCAGTAAAAAATTACAGCTATTTATATCAAATATTACTTCTTCCATCACTGACTTAAATTTATGTAATTTAATTAACTTATGCCTTGGTGATATTTTGAAAATGAAGTATCTCTGAAGTAGCCATTGAATGGGACTTAATTGATATTCTTTCAGAGTATACTGCACCAAAAATCTCATTGTCACAATAAAATGACACTCTCAACACTCTCAACTACAAAAAAAAAAAAAAAAAAAAAAAAAAAAAAAAGAGGAAAATTGGACCTTTCTACTTAGTATGAAAAGAGCAAAAGAGCATGCAGTTCAGATACCCTAGCAAAGCAATTGTGCTGAAGAGGAAAGACTGATGGAAAACCAAAGTTTACTTAAGGGTAGGTGTCTTCCAGAGAGGGAGCTCTCACTGACAGTGGAAATGCTGTATATTTACATATTCAGTCTCTCTCAGAATTCATGGGTGCTACAATTAATTCTCATTCTTTTTGGCACCTGTTAACACAGCTGGTTTCCTTCTCATTCATCTACAGACAGCAGACAAAATAGTATTTTCAATTTTCATATTTCTTTAAAACTTGCTCTCTTTTATTTATCTAAATGCAAACCTAGCTGTCTAGGCAGCATCTGCACTTCTTCTAGCTAGTGATCTGAACTTCCTTTATATTCACCTAGTCATACAGAGCTTTTCTCTGAAGTTAAAAGTGACTGTGTATGAGTCTAGATAATGACTGCAAAATCAAACTTCATGAAAATTAATGGACTAAAAGTTAATTTTTTAGTTTTTATTTTATTAGATAAAGTAAGTCCTTGTTACATGAAAACATTTTCTGTAATTTTAAACTGACATTTTTCATAGAATCTTTCAAATAAAATAGTGAGGTTTTTTATAGCAGGGGAAGCAAATTACATTATCTTTTACATAGGCAATTAAGTATTTCCACATTAAAATAACTTTTAATAGTTGCAGAACATAATATGAGACCTGATTAGGCAGATACATATATAAGCAGAAGAAATTTTTTTTCTCTGGTGAAGATAAATATTTCAGGGAAGGAAAAGTATTAGTATCATTGTGTGTTGGATACAATGTGTTGTCTTTTCACTTAAAAAAGGAGCCCTTAGTCAATACAGATTTCTATATTAATAATAATATTCAATATACATCTACTAATTCAGGTAAAAAAGGAACGTGTACACTACATGCAAATTATAGCTCCCTTTTCTAGTTCTTATCACTAAACATCTGTAGAGTCCTATCAAAAGGAAAATTCCACTTAACTTATTTTCTATGATTTTAAGTGATTATTTTATTGTTTGCTCAAAACCAGTACATATCCATGCAGAAGCAGCCGTTTTGGATGTTCCTAGAGTATATCAATTTTACTTGACCTACATCAATATTTATCTATAAAATAGATAAATAATTTGCTTACAGACAGCATACAGCGTGGACTGATGCAGCCAAAGCCTTCTGCTGCCATGAGTCAGTCAGGCTATTGCTCCTTCTCATTGTCATTATGAGGAAGATATTGCATGGTTAAAAGAAAGCAATTGCTCTCTGATTTTTCAAAAAAAGGATGAGTTTGTATTAGGCACTTTCTTCAATCATGTCTCACAATTTGTGACAGAAGCAGAGTGGTAAAAATGGTAGTTATGATTATTATAACAACTGCAAGTACTGCTGTTTGTATCTCGAGTGAGAATTTTTCTGTGGCCTTTTCCATCTAAAGATTATTTAGAGAAAGGGTTAACACAAGGGGAACCTGTTTTTTGTCCCTTTCACACTAGGGAGAGAAAATACAGCACCCTTTAAGCTTAGTCACAGGACTTTAATGTATTTTTTTAAACAGTAATATTATTAATGGTTGAATTTTCAAAATATGGAGAATACATCATATAAGAGTTTCTTAAAATCAGGCCTGGACTGGAGATAAGCTTTATGTGGGCCAAGTGTGGGCCATATGCAGCAGATAGAACATCACCTGGTGTGAACAGGCCTCGATGTTATTCTGTTTCTTGGCACCAATTTTATTCCCTGTTGAGGTCATTTCAGTCCATTTGATAAGCAGGAAAGGGCAGCTTCCCTTTATATTTGCAAGCAGAATTAACGAAGTCTGTTGCAAAGGTATTGGAGCCAGCTTGGCCATGGGAGGAAAAAAACATTAAGTCATTTCTGATATGACTCAGTTTATAGATAATTGGTAGTTACCCTCTAAACTACCTGGCACTCAAAAGATAACATATTCTAAATTTCTGGCAGCCATTAGAATGCTAATGTTTAAGGTTGGCATAAATTAGACTTACTTGAGCCAATCCATTACACACTACTCTTACATACTTCAGCTGAATTGTTCATGTTTTTGTTACTGTGGATTGCCTTTCTCCTTTATTGCTGTGCTCATACACAGACGCATTTTGTTTTAATTAAGTCATTACTGCTATCTTGCAGATCTGCTTAGCACTTTCAATGTTCAGCTGTTATCTACATCTGTAATCCTCATCTCTATAATTAATGTTATTTTTTACGATATTTTAATGTGAAATCACTTTGAGAAAGACAGCCTTTAGCTGCTAATATAAGCTTTAAAGAGATAAAGCTCCAAAGGCTGGAAATGGCTGTGATCTTCAAGGCTTATTAATGACAGCAACACACTTACAGCTATGCTTACATATTCAAATGTTTTCAGATATTTCAAATTGAGTATCAATGCTGTACAAATTTGCCCAAGTGGTTCAAATTTCCAAAAGCTCTCAAAAAACAGGTAACTTTCTGGAATAACATTGACTTAGAGTGGCACATGAGGGACAATGCTGAAGAATGAAACAATGGTCAGGCTTAGATTTTGAAACAGATTAAAGTAGAGGAGGGAGACAAATTGGTGACACAGGAAAAAAAAATGAACTTGCTTCTGGGACCAAAACCTTCTTCACATAACCACCAAATAATTTATTCAATTATTTCTGGTTCACACTTTCTTCCCAATTATGCAGCTGAAATTCACTGAAAGAGAAAATATGTACAAAATGGCAAGAAATGGGATGCAATCTGTGCATGTGTTTGCTGTCCCAAGTATAAACGATGCAAAATTGTGTTTACCTTCTGTAGTTAGTTCTTTTGACTCCTTCATGCTTCTTCACAAGTCATTTTCCCTGTCATTTACTTAGCCCCATATGCCTCAGGATCTTTTCCACTCCTGCCGAGCTGCTGAAAATTTTTTTAAAAATATTCCCTGGCTCACACACCTTTTGATTCTATTAACTATAAAGCAGATTGAGCATTAAAAGTAGTATATAACATCTGAATTCATTATGTATGTTATGTGGAAATGTAATTTCAACTGATTTTATACTGTAGCTGTCCTAGAAACTTTAATCAGATTTCCCCTTTCCACTTCTAATATAAAACTGTCTATTAAAAAATAAAAGAAGACAAAAATACAGCAACTTAAGATCACACAGAGAAACTCTTTGCAACCAGCTTATTATTTTTGAAACAATAGAAAAATATCTCATATTACAGAAGACATCTTTTTATTTCCTGCTGGCAACTGTTTCAGTGTACATTAAATTGCATCTCCTTGTAAGAAAAAGCCCTTGAAGAGAGTAGAGTATTTTCTTCTGAGATTAAAGGAGGCATTTTCTAGGCTACTGCACAACTTACATTAATATACATTTATTTTAAAACTTTATATTGCTGTACACTTTTGCCATATTCTTTATATGTAAATTTCACTTTGGAATCTAAACATTATGAATAAATAGACAAAAGTTTATTAATATATCAGTGAAGGTGAAACTGTTTCAAGTTAAAGTGGAAATGAACACTTTGAAAAAACATAACTCTTGTCTTTCAAAAATTATTAATTGATAGTATTTACAGTTTATTTTGAAATTAAATTTTAAATTTACTAGACGATAATTTACTGAACTGTAAACACAGAAGGCATTATGAGTTGTATCTCAATAAATGTTTTCAACTGGTTATCTAATTTTTTTTAATGATGACATGAGGAAGGTAAACTGTCTCCTCAATGGAACACCTTTGCACCACTTAATTTCTCTATTAAGCTTCCAAAGGAGCAGCTAAGTAATGCAACAGCCTTTGTAATTGTTCTCTGTGCAAAAACAAAGCCATATATTTATTTGTTCTTCAGAGGTTGTAAAAAACAATAAACAAAACAAACAAAGAACCCCAAATAACCTGCATTCCTTCATAAGAAATCAAACTGGAATTTGAATTTTACTGAAATGCACTATTGAAAGGAACCATTTTTACTATCACAAAAGCAATTTCCCAGCATGAGAGCACACTTCATTGTATTAATTAGTAATAACCATGTAACTGCTTTGTACTCTTACTTAACAGTTTTCATTCTGAGTATTTCTAGCAAAAAGTAGTAGGTGTTTTGAAAGTTAGGTGTCTCTGTGTGCCTGACAAACATTTAGATGGATAGACCTATTTTAGTCTATCTGAACAGGAAGCCAGGTCACTCAGTAAAGAATGGTCAATAAAAATGGTGAAATAGGTTTTCTCCCAAGGACTGATAGCTGGATAATTTGAGAAAACGATGGAGAAGGATCATGAAATACCTCTGGATCGATGGCTATTAATTTAAGAGCAGCACATTTCCTGGAATGAAACAGTTGATGTTGTTGTGTGGAACAATTACCATTTTCAATTAACTGACATTTCACATAGCTTTGAGACTAGAGGAAGACAATAACCCTCAGCACCTAATCTCAGCTCTGCTGTTAGGTGAGCCTTTTGTCAATAGTTCTGTGCTTTTATTTCAAAGGCAAACCCAATACACTGCGAGAAGTTACTTTCTTTGTCCTCAGACACTGAGAACTGCAGACACAGTTCAGGCACAGTTCATATGCAATGAGTATGGAGACAACGACTGTACTAATGTATATCTATATCTGTATATAGCTATTTGTGTGTAAAAACAAGTGCATATGGGTTTGTTTGTGTGTATGGTTTTAAATAACTGTATACGTGCACTTCTTTTGCCATTTCATTAACATGAGCAGCTCAGTCAGCTTTGATGGTTGTTATGGTGTGTCACAAAAAAATGGTAAAATAATCATCAGTGATACAGCATGCTTTGAATGAAATGAACTAGTCTGCTCATCAACACTACGTTTTATATCCTGCTATACAAATCTCCCATTTAATTTCCTAGGCTAAATTCTTGCCACACTTTGGGAGATTCAGATAAGCCTCTATAATGACAGAGTCCTTTTAAACTGGCTTCAGATCAACATTGAGTCAAAAATTCAAGAGCAGAGAAGAGCAAAGAGAAGAGCAACCAGAAAGAGCCAGATGCAGATGGAGTCTATAGCTGCAGCTGTTGTAATTTTGCACTAACCAAAATCTCAAGTATGAGTTGATATATGTTTTCTGGGACTCAATTCAGCTATCATTGGTTCTTTCTGAGTCCCAAACTGTGGGGTTTTTTTATGTCACTGAACACAAGACAGGTAAATGAAGGGCCCAGCAAACCCCAAAGACAGGTCAAGAAGGAAGGTGGAACCTGAATAAGAGATGCAGCACATGGGACTGCAGCAGCCAGTGTTTACATCAGTTTAGGCTGCTGTGGAAACACAGGATTAGTAACATATTAGTTAAATGATAAATCTAGAAAAAACCCACAGGGTTGTGCTAAATTCTTTGTGCTTTCAGTTATTTCTGCTTTCTGTCAACTGACTGTTTAGAATGAAAAGAATAAACAGTCCAAAGATCAAGCCAAGAGCACTGAGTGGTTCTTTGTCATTTTAGCCCTTTGAGAAGCACTGTATACTTTCATAATTTAAGACCCCAAAAAAGTTAAAATACATCAGAAATTTGTTTTCAGTAACAATATGGAGGAAAAAAATCAAACCCAAATTCAATCATGTTACAAAATGATAAAAATCATTATCTGATTTGAAATATAATTAACTGGGTTGTGAAACTAAAAAAGTGTGTGAACTCATCCTTTTGGCTTCTGAGTCCTGAGAAATGGAGGTATCCATTGATACAAGGTTTTACAACCAAGAGATAAGCAATTAGTTCTATGATGTAACAGAACAACTTATATGTTCTTTTAATATATTGGGCTGACCTTGTAAAAAACATTAGCCCTTGGCATGGTATAGAAATTGCGTTTGGTGAAAAATTACATCAGAAAATTAATAAAATAAAAATATTAACAAATAAAAGGGAATATAAATAAACATACCACTATTTCCCTAACAAATATAAATGTTTTTAGTTTTGACCTCCTTCATTGAGTAAAATTAAATTCTAATAATGGATGTTAGTTTCTCCTAAAAAAAAAAATCAAAAAATCCCACCCCCAACTCCTTAAAGTATTTTAATTCCTTCATATAGGTAAAATTAATTTTAAAAGTAATGGTTAGATACAGAATTGCCAGAAAGTATTGCAAGTATGTCGCAGTGTGTGCTTCTGATGTGTCCCAGCAGCGAGGGGTGCGGCACCTTCCCCTGGGGAGCTCTCACCTCCCCACAGGGACTCCGATGCTCTCAGCAAAGTCTGTCTGGGGCACAGAGGGGAAGCAGAGGCAGATGGTCTTGGGGTAAACTGAAGAGATTTATTAAGGGTACAACTGAAACACAACAACTAAAGCTGGACCCCAAAGACGGGGAGCACATGTCCCACGGTGGGTTTTATGCACAGGCAATTCAAAGCAAGCAACCAATGAGGGTACACTTAGGGAGGGGTCTAGGGCAGGGAATACAGAACTAAATCCAATGGGAATAGCAAAAGCAGTGTAATGATACAAAACAGCAAATGATATATTGAGTGAGGGAAGATTGGCAAGGAAGATTCTAGAAATAGAGGCAGGGATACAGAGATTGACAACTGGGGAAGGAGGGGATTAGGGAAGGGATAAATGTTTACGGGCCAATGGGCAAGCTTATGGGGAGTGGCCAGCTGACAGGCAAAGGAATTGACACTTAACAGCATGTATAATTTAAATCATAACACACAAATGAAATAGAAAGCTAGCCTGAAAACTCAAAGCAAAAACCCACACCACAACACAAGTATTTATTTAGACTATGTATAGTACTTGAAAGAAAATGTCTGAATATTAAACTAATTTTCATCTAAGTCCATTAATCAACATTATCCTAACCTTTAGGTATGTGGCCATTGATTTGAAAAAACATTCACTGGGCAGTAATAACAAAGCCTTTTGTACACTGTGTATATTCCTACTTAATAATTCTTTTTTCTTTCCATCACTGTGTGTTCAATAGTATTCCAAGTGATGGTATTAACACCTGTCCCAAAGGTGTTGTTCACAGGTGTGGTCTCTCATCCTCTCTTTAAGGAGAACACACACGCTGCTTGTTTTGATTGTTTCCAGTTTCGTGTCTCTTCCACTTCAGCCAGACAAATACACTTTTACATTGGAGAAGTTGTGCTGGGCTGCAGCTGAGTTTCATTTACAGGAAAGAGCAACAGAATTTATGATGATGTGTAGCTCCACCATGATTTAGTATCAGAATGCCTGGAAATTTTATACCCAGAAAAAATTGTTTTCTTTTTTCAAAGGTTTCTAAGTGTCAGAATTGTGCAAACATCTGCCTTGGTTTTCAGCCTGGAATTCTTAGATATCATTAGCTTGGTCCATTGAACAAATCTTGAATATAATTCAATACTTGCAACAGAAAATGGTTTCACTAAGTAAAATATGTGCTAGATATCCTGAAATCCATGTAGGGTATATAATTTGTAATAAAGTCCTTGGCAGATATTTCTTGCTGCAGGTAATGAAAAAGAATAATGATCTTAAGGTTGTTTGCTTCCCTCACCATGGATGTAGTGCTGTTCCTGGGAATTTGGTACAATTCATAGGCTTTCAGAGCAAAATCAATATGTCAGCTGCATGAGAATCTGAAGACCTCTCTTCAGGATTCAAGACAGCATCTACACTGTGGTTTAATAAATACTGAGCACTAAGCGGAATGAAAACTTGTTCCTGCATGTTAACCTTCATCCCAGTTTCCAAATCCTATGTTCCATTCCCTCTCTGAATTTGAGAAAGAAAAATAAAGTCTGAAGCAAACGGCTAGAAGACCCTTTGCTTTTAAATGTTAAGCCCAACATCATGATGACACTCTGTTTTCTTAGTTATTGCTAGTTTTCTGACCCCCCAGATTTGTTGCTATCCAGCCAGCCAATGCAAGAGAAATAGGGGAATTCTCCTTGAGAATTCTTTGAGTTGTGTAAAAACTCTACTAGATAAAGTTACTTTCAAGTTATTTGTTTAAGTAACCTTTACTGCAATTACTTTATAAAATGTCAAAGAAGCATCACTGATAGATTTTTCAGATTCTTCAATTGGAAGTGCTGTTATGTAATTGCCTTAAAATTATTCCAAAGTCAAACTAAATTAATTAACACAAGTAAATAAACATTTAAAACACACCAGAATTTTACAAACATATATGAAAGGCACTCTCTTTCACCTTTATCCATCTGACTGCCTCCAGTATTCATGGCTTGGAGGCATTCCCTCTTTCTGCACTAACACTTTTTGAATTAACTATAGATTAGATTTTCTTGCTGAATTGTGGTAACCAATCTCACTTTTGAAATCCTCCAAGGGTCCAGATAAATTTAATCTTTCTACCTGAAACTTTTATTTCCACCTTATTCAAGAGACAGTTTTCTTATTCTTCTTAATTAAAGTAAGCATTATTTTCCTCTCTTAGGGATATCTTTGTTAGATTAGATAACATCTCCTGTAATTTATTGACTAATTAATACTTCCTCAATGAGTTGTAAAAAAAAAAATCTCATTTCTCCTTCTACTTTTCCAATGAATACTAAGTTTCACAAAATAGGTTCAAAAAAGGTTCTGATTTCATGTACATAAGACTAGGTACATGAGATACTGACAACAAAAGAGGAAGAACTGTTCCTTCTTCCTGAACTCAGCTCCTTCCTTTTTTCTAGTCTTTGTCCCTCTCTCTCTTCAATTCTGCTCCCTCCTCCTTCTTCTCCTTCTCCTTCTCCTTCTTTCTCCTTCTCCTTCTCCTTCTCCTTCTCCTTCTCCTTCTCCTTCTCCTTCTCCTTCTCCTTCTCCTTCTCCTTCTCCTTCTCCTTCTCCTTCTCCTTCTCCTTCTCCTTCTCTTCTTCCCTCTTCCCTCTTCCCTCTTCCCTTTCCCCTTTCCCCTTTCCCCTTTCCCCTTTTCCCTTTTCTCTTTTCTCTTTTCCATTTCAGCCACTGTATCTGACCTGCTCTGGACTCCTCTGTGCATTTTCTTCGCTCTCTAAATCAGTTGAAAACTGAAGTGGAAAATCAAAAGGGATTATTTTTTTTTCCAGCTGAATTAGTAATTTTGAGCAAGTCCTGGCAGTGGCTGCATATACTTGGCATGGAGGAAAAGATGAAACTGCAAAAGCGGAAGAGAAAATAGAAGGACACAGGTGCAAGGAAAGAGAAAGGAGGAAAAAGAGAGCTGACTGAACCATGGAAGCACAGCTTTATTTTGCCTGTTTCAGGAGTGATTCTTGCTCTGAATACTATTTTCTGTATCTTCTGGACATTAATGAAATACATCATTTAAACATCCAAGTAGGACAAGCATGTGCAACAGAGATGGCTCTTACTTGAGATCACCCACAATCAATTTGAGGTGCTTGTTCTTCATCTGTCTTCTAAGCTTTTTCTATAACTCTTTGTACAATTTGTCTCACTTTAATTTACATGTCCACATTGTAGGCAGTTGTGTAATAGTGAGTTTGTTTCAGGCAGTTAATCATTGGTATCTAGCAGTCTGAAGTGATATATTTTGTCTGTGATATTCACAGGCAGCACAAAAGATGTTAAGACCTATGGAAGTCATGCCCATATACCAAAATGCTGAAAGTGGTACTAGTGAGTTACACTAAAATAGCTAAATCTCATCTCCTACCCTATGATTTGAACACTTTCTTGAAGAGCATAAATCTCACCTTCATTTTAGAAATTTCAACTTTTTAGGCCCATCTAAGTCTTCTCTTCCTCATAAACAGGAGGGAATTAAGTGGCAAAGATGGGTAAGAGATGCTCATTGGCTGTGATTTGATAACATGCTTTTTTTTCAACTAACTGGGAAACAGTTTAGCTCGGGACATGTATTTATGAACATAAATATATTTACAATGTATATTATGTGCAAATGTATTGTGCCAAATCTTAACTAAGAACTATCCTACTGTACTCATTCAGGTTTTTATCCGATACACACACATAGGTGTGTTTATACGCAACGTGAGTGGTTATATGCTTAAAGCTACTCATGTGTGTAATATGTTGCAAAATTGAGATTGCAATAAGCACTACTGTTTCAGAATCTGTTTTGTTGAAATTTAAATTAGGATAAGGAGTCTAGTAGATTGAACTATAGGTCTAAAAAGCAACATTTTATATAAATTTCATGTTCAGTGATGGAGCCAGAATTCTTCATGATATACTAAAATTTATCTCCTTTTACCATCCAATGCATGTGCAAATTCCATATGAGACAAAAATGGTCACCTATTCTATTTCTTGATATGAACTTCAATTTCTTGATGTTTTAATTATATTAAGTAAGCTTAGAAGCTGAAGTATTTTCAAAGTTTTACATATTTCTAAAAGGCATGAATACCTTAGCAAGTCAGACACCCACTCCTGAGTTCGTCAGGATGATCTGATGTTCTTTGTAAATCATCATTTCTGTGAAGATGAATAATAATCTTTCTTCCTGCTATGATATTTCAATTCTTCCTTGTTTCTCTAACTAAACATTATAATTGTTTGGATGAATGTTACTTTGAAATGTTTCCTCTTTATTAAAACTCATACTCTTAAGTCTTTATGAAATTCCTGGTTGAAGACTATATATATCACCATAATGATATGTCACAAAGGTCCTGATCCTATCAGGAATTCCTCATGGAGTTAACAGAGTCACAAATGTTCTGTTATTTAATTGCATTTTCTCAAATTTATTTTTACAGGAACAGATGTTATTTTTTCCAAGTATACACTTAGGGCTAAATCTTCCATTGGGGCCGAATTAACCCAAAGGTTACTACACAGTGTGAAAGAGAATATTTCCAAGGCACTAAATAACAGTGTAGCAAATCTCAACATCAACAGAATTGAATGTTGTATACACAAATGGTTCCAATAAAAATGTGGATACATTTTTATTATCAGAAGCAGTTACATTTAGCTGCATGAATTTCTCTAAGATGATGTATTTTTACTGTTGGAACAGAGCCCTATCTAACATTACAAATGCACTCCAGGTGTTAGAACAAAATTCTGCTCAGGAATTTACCCAGAACTACTAGAAACAAGAGGAGATGGATTATTTCCTGTATTACTTGGACAGATGTTTAGGCCTGGCTATTCTGGAAGCTTAAGATTTTCATTTGTGTCCCCACAAAAGCTGTATCTTCAAGGGTACACAAGGAATTGCCAGTGAGCATCCAGGAGAAATGAATTTATCAGGTCAGAGCTCCATACTGAGAATTAAGAGAAAAATTGGTGAATCTAATATCTAGGCCCCTTTTTATAAGAGATCAGCTACTACAAAGAGCTTTCTCACCGTAGAATTATTTGGAGAAAAAAATTGCAGACATGAAATAAAATCAAACGCAGTTCAATCTATTATTTTAATACACTTGTGAGTTGGGGAAATAGATTCTTTCCTCACTTTTGTAAGTTAGTGTTGGGTATTTTGGAAAAAAAAAAATGCACTATTTGCAGAATACAATTATGCAAGTCAAGACTCATTTTAGCATTCTGCAAGTAGATTGGAGGTGCCAAAATACATAGCCACAAAATAATAATTGATCATCAATTGCTCATATTGTCTTACAGGGGTAGCTAACCTGTGGCAACAAACAGCCTCAAAGCTACACTGCAGCTCCAGTTCTTAAGGGTTACTAAAATACAATAGGCAGAGAAAATTTGTATGGTTCAACTTATTGTGCAAGTGTACACAAATAAGGCACACCATCACAAACAGATTGGCATGGCAACTGTAATTTATTACAAGTCTTAGTACTCTTACAAGGAACTGAGCCTTTGTAGAAACCATCCAAAAGGACCTTATCTATAAAAAGTCAGTGTTCTATCATCAAACTACCGAGTAACTTCCAGAGGAAGAAGCTGATACCCTTATTCATATTTTCAGAGAACAAAACATCCTACTTGATACGATAATAAAATTTATAGTTAAAGCTGTGCTTTATGTGAGCCTCCTGTTTTCACTTGTATGTAATTTCCTCATATTTTCTTCCTCAGTGACTGAGACTTTTCATATCACTTTCCATATTTTGGAAATACAGCCAGTCAAGGACATCAATACCTAGAATCAAGATCTCATATTTCAGTCAGTCAGCCACCTAGAATCCAGCTGTAGTAGTCAGTAAACTCCTGCTGTAGTGCATTGAGAGAATAAGGCACAGCCAGTAAAAGCATTAGTAAGAATTGAGTCCAAAGCTGTCTACAACACAAGTCTAACAAGAAAAACTCTCAATTTATTATTTCCAGAATTTCCTAAGAAACTTGGAGTTATGCTTATGAGCATGCCCTGAGCTGTCCCAATTTAAAAAATCTCACTGTTTGTTTCCCATCTAAATGGGTTCCATTAAGATGTAGCAATAGGGAGAGGAATATTGCCTAACTTCTTCCTTGATTTTAGGGGCCTAGGACTGTTGAAGACAATTATTCATACCTGTCACACTCAGTCTAATGGCATCCCTTTAATGCTTCTAGAGGGAGGATTTAATCCCCTGACTTAGATTTCTAATGTTAGATGGACTGGATCTTATTTTGGGAATCACTTACCTATCATCATCTTTATATATACATATATATATGTGTGTTTATATATATGTGTATATATATATATACATATATATATATATACACATACATGTAAAGATGATGAAAGATAAGTCATTCCCAAAATAAAATATATGTATTTTATAAGGTGATGAACTATGCCTTAGACCAACGTATTTTTTCCTATTAATAGCAAAGACAGCTTCAGGTAACCGACTTTGATGCAGATACCTGCTCTATAAATTTGGTCAGTGAATATCAGCTTAGATGTTATTCTTCCTCTGTCTCTTCAGAGTGATACACATCAGCAACAGTGTCCTGTAGCTTGGGCATTTTCTGTCATAGGGAAAGGCAGAAGGGATGTTTCACCCTGTCATAATTAGCAATATAAATTGCCATATCTGCAGTAAGTGCCACATGAGCTCCCTAATGGCAATACTGAATCTCTTTGGCTACCATAATATTTCATTATTCATGAAACATCCATACTCATATATATATACCCTAAAGTGGATGGATGGGGAGTGCACCATGATCTGTTGGAGGTCAGGGCACAGTGGCAGGAATCAGGAGACCCAACTACATACTGAAGACCATGGTGAAGCAGAGAGCTTTCCTTTTCTCTTTCCACCTTTATGAAAAAAGAAAAGCAGGAACTGCAACGTTTCCTGGAACCTGATGCTGTCAGTCTGCATTTGGCATCCTCAGCATAAGAAACATATAAGGCTTGAGAAGAAAAGAAGAAAAGAAAAGTTCAGACCCTGAACTTATTTCTTGACATATTCCTTTCTATGTGAAAGGCTGATGTTTAAATATAGCAACATCTGAGAAATCTGTGAGTTTTCAAGATATCCACCTAGGGCTACCAGGTTTTGCTGAGATTCTATGGGCCATTCTTTGACTTTCTTCAGGTGAAGACTGCAGGTTACTTAAGGTCACCCTAAGGTCTAATAGGCTAACTCAGGATATCTCAGATGCAGAAGGATACCACAAGTGAGGCTACTTCATTAAATTGTAGACTTCCATTGATTTTTACACGTGGTTTGCACATGTACACCTGAATCTGGGTATCTTAACCTGGCATTAGAAGCAAAGAAAAGAATTTTGTTATTTTCAAATTTAGAGAACGTCCATCCAAGCTCTTGCACCAAGTCTAATCCTAGATTCTTGTATCTTAGGCTTTACATATAGTACAGATTCTGAGTTACATTTTGTGGTCTTTCTATTTTATTCGGTCTTTATATTAAATTGTTCTTAGTACCACACACAGTGTGTGAATTCATTAGGGAAACAATGCAAAAGAAGTTGGACAGTCACAGATTGTAATTCTAAGTGGAGAACTTCCCTTAAAATATATGGTCTCAGCACATTCTTCTTAATCTTGGCAACAAACTGTATCATCATAGGGGCTTTCTATTAAATCAGTTAGGTTTCAATTTATCATACTTTCCCTAACTCAGGTTTTGCACTGACCTTTGAGAGAAGTTAATTCATCATGGCCTTTGCAAACTCATTTTCTGTCTTTATCTCAGGGTTAACTCCACTAAAATCTGGTGAGAACTGGGCTATGACAATATATTGCCCAGCCCTTATTTTCATGGGAATTGACAAATTTTCATTTTCATTTTCTTCCGTTGTGGGGAAGAAAGTAAATGGTTTTCTGAGCAGAAATAAAATAGACTTCCTGCTTTAGACTTTAACTCTTGTTCCCCTAGCAAAAAGAACAACATTAAAACTCAAAATAGTGTTAAACCGATAGTGTTATTAACACTATAGTACAATGTTTAATGTGATAGGCATTTCATTAACTCACTTTCTACTAAAATTAATTAAAATCTGGCAATGTGTGTTAGATTAGGAGAATGAAGAACATTTTTCACACCTCACTTTAAAACTCTGCTGTTATTCCTCCTTTATATTCTGATTGAGATTATGTGGACCAAATCCTGGTTGTAGACTCAAGTACTTCCTCAAAACCATCCTTTGACAATAATAAAACCTAACTCCATTTAACAGATAGGATTTAAATATCAGGACTAGAGCCATTTGTCTACCTTCTTGAGAATTCTTAATAAATAAATAAATAAATGTGTGTCATGACACATAGGAATGCTCCTTCTAGGAAATGATGTATCGGCAGGAAATTCTTGACACATTGGTAGGTCTCTATGACAAACATATGAGACTTCTAAAATTTCAACAACATTAACAAGTGCTTGCAAACACTCTATCCATCTTTCATGGAACTGGATTGCTTTAGCACTTGTCTTTCCCAGAAATTTTCTAGTTAACTGAGAAGTTACTATTTAACTGAATATTTGATTTAGAACTCACAGGTATTCTTGTAAATTGAGAACTCTGCATCTAAGTAATAAATGGTGAAATTGAGTAAATATCCACAATATGCACTCCACCACTCCAGTCAATATCATAAGCATCTCTAATTTAAACATAATCAAGTGTTTCTTTTATCTATCAATGGGACAGTGAAGAATTTCATCTGGACAATTTGACAGTAGATTATTTTTTGAATTTTTTTTTTTGAATAAGCATAAGAAAAATCTGTCTCTAGACTCTATACCTCCTGCAGGAACTTCCTCTGCCAAAAATGACTACATACCCATACTTTTCTCAGCCAGTAAAATACCAGAATTTGCATGGTCCATTGTACTCCATTTCTTTGTATTGCTCAGTTGTATGACCAGTGTTCTGGATGGAGCAATGTTAAGTTTTTTGTTTAGACCTATATGTGAAGTTTTTTACCTGAAAAATTCAGGAATAGTATTAAAAAAGAGGCAAGTATTGTATCACAATGATACACATTCTAATTTTTTCACCCAGTTTTAAAGACTGGTGTCATAC
The DNA here is from genome assembly GCA_013400215.1 of Cisticola juncidis. Classification (NCBI taxonomy): domain Eukaryota; kingdom Metazoa; phylum Chordata; class Aves; order Passeriformes; family Cisticolidae; genus Cisticola; species Cisticola juncidis. The sequence continues at coordinate 394,769 of VXBR01008021.1, forward strand.
AGAAACTAAGTATATACAGTTATGCTCTGTGTGTGTGTGCATGTGTGTGTAAAACCCTTGTGCTGTGCTCAGTAAATGTTTAATTCCAATCCTAGCGTCAGCAAAAAATGTTGGAAAGGTTCTTAAAAAGATGTTTTTTCTGTATGTTGTAAATGTAGAAAATGGAAAAAGAAGGAAGAGCCTCCCTGACAGAAAAGCTGAGACATGCAAAAATACCTTCTTCATGAAGGTTCATGCTTTAGAGTCATCTCAGTGGATCTCTGATGCACAGAGATCATCTGGTGCACCTAACCCTGCACTCTGATTCCCCGGTCATGGGAGCTCTTTGGGATGCATAGGAAGATTTAATCTGTGTGATGACAGTGTGAAGAAAGCACATAGCCCTGACAGAGGCTGATGATGAAGCCAGGTCTGCAGTCTTGGAGGCCCTCTTGGCTGCTGCATCAGATGTCACCTGGACACAGCCAGAGAGAAATTATAAATACTTCAGTCAACAATGGAAGCCCATCAACCACAAGATGCAGAATTGTAGGATTAGGCTTCATCTAATGCTCACAGACAAGAAAATTGCCTGTATTTTCTTTGTGAGAAATTTGGTAATTTTGCTCTGACAAAAACTTGGGATAATTTCTCTCTGTGTTGTTCAGGCCTTTGTCATGTGAAAGGTACAGCTTTACTTGAAATGCATAGCAAGCAGCATTATGTTAGAAGTATACCTTTGCTAAAGCGTGGCTCAGTTCTACGCTTTCTGCATAAAATATTTTCCCCCTCTTAAATGTTCAGTCCTTTCCCTCTGTTCACTGCCTTTTGTGGCAACAAGCTTAAACAAGCATCCCCTGCAGTTTTATGTATAAAATATGCATAATATGAAGAAACATTTTAATTGTCTTATGGGTCTTTTGCTTTTGGCTCTTTAAATAGGTACCAAGTTTCTATTCTTGTGCTAAAATAGTTAGGTCAGTTAAGAAACTTAATTGTTAACATCCCCGTTATACAAAACAAAGGCAGCTCTTTTTTCTGTAGTAGATAGAACGAAGGATTACAATAACTATATAATCTGTGATAGCAATATAAAACCAAATTAAGTCTGCCTATGCTGTCTATATTCTTTAGACCACACACAAAGCATTTTGAATTTTTTGCTTCCTGGTTTTCATGTAGATATTTATTTTGATTAGAGATGAATCATTTTCTAACAAACTGACATTCTATTTATTACTTTGCATGACCACCATCAATGCATTATTTCCATGTTTCCCAAACATTATTCCATTTATTGTTACAAAATTCAGTGGTGACAGAAACATGTCATCTCCGTTTCTACAGTTGTGGCCAAAGACCACACAGTTAATGATACATCAGACCCTGGAACTGAACCAAAAACTCAAAGTCCCAGCCCAGCACCTTCCTGGTAAGACTAACCTTATAAATTTCCCTGCAGACTCCCTTCATGGTTGTCATTTCAAGCAACACTCTACAACATGAAGTGATAATTATGTAACCACATTTATAGCCCATCAAGAGTTGCCACAACTTGAAACAGAGAGAAATATTTTGTTTGGTATAAGGGAAACCCATGTCAGATATTTTCATCTCTCTTAGAAGTTAAGTAAAAATACTTTCAGTATTGGTGTGTGATATCAGTCCAATAGAGCTGACTATATGGAGTGTGTGTATATGACATGACTTGTAATGCAAAGAGAAGAGGGCATTTTAGTGGATGGGCCATTTGATATAGCCACAGGTACTCCTACTTCTCAAAACCTATCCTCGTGTGCATGCATTTGATCCAAAGATCTGTGTTGTGAGACGATTAAGACAAGGTCTTTATTAGGAAAAGAACTTAAGAAAGCACACCTGAAATACACCCTCTTGGTTTTTTTTCTTTCCTATTTAAACTTTATATGATTTTTACTGAAAGAATTAGATTTTTATCTATTAGCTATTTCCAATAAAATAAATGTTAATAATATGTATACTCATACATATATACTCATATATATAATTATATACTAATAATTATGTATTATTATATATCTAATAATAAGGTATTTAAGTCTGAATAAGTTGATAATGACCAATTTTACAGTCAATGGAGAAGAATTTTCAGTCAATTATTCATTTTCTCTTCCTTGGAATGAACTTTACTCTTGAAGTTACTGTATCTTTCTGCTGAGAAAATAAAAATACTTTTGAAGACTACCATTTTGATACCTTAAGAGGCCTAAATTGGGACAGATTAACTCTATCCATATCTGTAAAAATAGATATGTCTGATCCGAAAGAAATATTCTCATGTTTTTCCATTTCTCTGCTATTTTGCAGAATATTATGTATCTGATCATTGAAGAGAAGAGCCTTTTTTTTTTCTGAACTGTACTGCTTGGTTGCAAAAAAGCACTTTATTTTAGAAACAAAACAAAGGTACTTTTTAGCTATTTCAAAATTTTCAAACAATGTGTACAATAGTTTAATTAATTCTTCTGTTTATAAGTCAAGAAAATTCTTTTCATTCAATCCAAAAGAATATAGCACATCAGAAGTTAGCTTTAAGAAAGATTGTCCTCCAAATTGCATGTATCATATAATGTAGATAATTTCGTGATTACCTATTTAAAGAAAACTAAAGAATAGAAACCCTTTAAAGAATGTCCTTTAGAGAGAGGTCATTAGACAGAAACACCGGGTTGGGTTTACATTTCATTATCTTTATGTGAGAATAGGAAATATTTGGTAATTCATTACTTGGTTCTATCTGTCCGGCAATGCTGAAAGGCAGCTCAGATTGTGGGGACACTTCACCGTATTAAGATGCAAGTCATCCAAGGAGATACAGTTTATTTGTCAAATTTGGACTGGAACCCCCTCACACCTCTCAGTAACTCTTGATAGAAAATGATTTTTAAAATGTTATCAACAGGACTGGAATTGTATTTGTAGTTTAGACAATATATCTAAAATTACCAGAGCACCACCAAGGTAATTTAAATAAATGCATTTTATTTGCAAAGCAATAGACCAGTAAGAAACCCACACTTGGCAACAGGAACATCAGTGATCAGGAGATGCAATTTAATTGTTTTAACAAAACCACAGTAACCTGCCCAGAGCCCAAGGTAGGAGAGCATGTATGTCAGAATGCAAACTGGAAATGGAAATTCAGTCCTGTCTGGCATTTTTGGAGCATTGCCACAGGAACAAAAAAATGTCTGTGACAATCCCTTGAGTACTTTATTTTCAGTGCTGTAGAGCATTCAGCACACCGGACTCTCAAAACCGAAAAACATAAACAGAAATTATCCATTACTAGTCAGTATCACCTTTTTTATCTTCTTCTGGGCCTGTGCAGATACCAAAACACTCCAGTGGGAGAAACAAAAGGTAAAAATATAAAGAGGATATTTTTCTCTCTTGAAGGCAAATCTGAGAGTAATTGTGACCATGAAAAACTTGTCCAGTTCACAGGCATTATAAGAAGCTGTGGCATGTATTTCACCTTGACTCCTTATATTATAAAACTGATTTGTTTTCAGTCTACTACATGTGGCTACAGTGTTGCCTTTCCACCAGTAAAAGAAAAGTATTAGTTTGGGGGGAAAAGCTTGACCAAAATTTGGAAGGGCCAGATGGGTGTTGGATATTTTCTTTATTAAGGTGTTGCTAGTGTACATACACTATAAACAATATATCCAGTGTTATGTTATTTTAGTAATCAGATATAATTAATTTACTTTTTGATCAGCTTTCAAATGCTGTTTCATACAAAATTTGTGTTGTATTTTTAGGCTTTCTGCATATTGAATAAAGTTATGCCTGATTTAAACACTTGGTGTCTGGGCTAGCTATTATTAATAATTTTATATCTATTACTGTAAAGTGTAATTAAGGCTGTTTATCGTTTTGACTTTTTTCCTTTGACTCAGCAGTTCTTAGAAACCAGTAAATAAACTAAATACTTCTCAAATACACTTAAAACTAATATGGTGTCTGATAAAATCAGCTGTTTCCAGCTATCACAGTATATACAATATGTGCCATGAATGCACACCTCTAAACTGATTTTACAAATGGCATTTGTACTTGTGTTATGCTTTCTGAATATCATTGCCAAGTAAATTATGAAATCAGTCTGTTAAGTTTACCAGACTCTGGGGTTTTTTTAGATTATATTCACATTGACTACAAAAGAAACCCTGAACCAAAACCAACAGAACAAAGCAACCCCCAACCTAATTTACTGCAAATATTTTAAAATCTATGCTTTCAGCTCTAAAGTTTGCATCTTCTAAGACTTATTTTTCAGTTATCTAAATACTGTCAAGCAATACACAGCATCTGCCATGGTGTACCTGCAGCCTTAATTTTTTATGTAGAAGATGTTCCTTCCCCAGCTCTCTTAAGCCATTTATGTTAAGGAGCTTTATAGATCTGTTACATTTGGGAGCCACATAATTCTAAGCCAATTCAGCCTTATGTTAAAGTATTTTATCTCTTTGCACTATCTGTCATAAGGTAGAACTCCATAAAGGAAGGTGACTGTGCAATTCCCAGGGATTTCAAGGGCACTTAGGGTTCTAAATAACTGAAGGCATTTGTGTCTTGGTAAAGCATTTTGGGATGTACTTGAGCATTCTGCTGAATCAATACCTAATGTCTGACTTTTCCCCATTCGTTTTTTGCCATTTAATTGTCAAAAGAAAAAATGAGTAAGGTAATTCCAGCTTTAGGCGAGCTTTTTGTCAGCACAGAAGGAGACTGGCTCCTGTAACTTAAGTGTCAAAATTTGGGTAGGATGAAGTTTCATGAATGTCAAGCAGTAGGGATCTGCTGAGTTTGTATCTTAAAGTAACCCCTTCATCATTTTGGTTTGACAAAAGCAAGTAAATGACCCTGTACTTTTTAATTTTTTTCATGTGAAACTAAACTATCATTTTAAGTAAGGAAGCAAAGAAGCAACAAAAACCACTTAGAAATGCTGAGCTCCATAATGAAAATTTTTAGTTAGCTAGTTAGCTATTTTAGTTACTTCTTTCCAGAATAATTTGTCTTTAAGTAGGTTAATTTTAATAGAAATTTGCTTTGAATACTTTTCTGCTAAGTGATATTTTATTCAACATATTCATTTATCCTCCTCAATTTCATCAGCCTACAGAGTAATAAATACCAGATTATTTTTCCTCTGTATAGCACACATGTAATTATTTTTCATTTAGTTTGCTAACAATATAGGTTTTTAATGCAGCCTCCAAAGACCAACTTTGGCAGTTTATCTAGGAAGGTCAGTATACATAGCATGACAGAAATCTTCGTTATTTTAAAATTAGCCTTTCATTAAAAAGCTTAATTCCTGTAAACAGCATGTATAAAGAATATTTTAGAATAATCTATGTTAATTTAAAAGGTGGCAAGGCAAAGACTGCAAACATACTGGAATACTATAAAATAAATATTAAGGTTTACCGTCTTCTGAGAATAAGAAAACAGAAAAGCTTTTATAAAAGATTAAAATGGCCATTATTTGGTTCAAAACCTAACATTACACTCTGCAAAGGTTTTGTCTTCCAGTATCTGAACTGTGATGAAGTCATTGTGGTACTCTTAACATCAATATTTATTATGCTACAGATCTAAAAAATACATAAAATTTAATCAAAAGGGGTAATTTTTCTATATGTTTATTGTGAAAATAGGCTTTTAAATGACCTTACAGATTGCTGAACACAGTTTCTTTTGGGTTACAAGTACACCCATCAAAAATCTGTCTGGCATTACATGGAAAAGAATTAGATTTCCAGTTGCTTCTGCTTCTACTGCAAGGGTATACTGGAATTTTCCTCCACATCACTGAAAAACCATCTCCTAAAATTCCAGACTAAATTTATTCTTGATCAGTGACAAATGCTTGTTCTGGTTCAACATTACCCTTTAGCTTAACATCTTCCTCTCTCCCCAGTGCTTATTGCCCCAATGTCTTTGTAATGGAACTATATTTCTTCTCCTAACCTCAAATTTGGTAGGATTGGTAAATTAAATTAATTTACTCTCCTCTCACAAAATAAAATTGTCTTCATTCTCCTAATTTGGTTAAAAGCCATTTCTACATCTCTTCCTTTTAAAATTAAATTTTTTTAAATAAGAGTGAGCAGGAGAACACACAGGACTCTAGATGATACTTTATGAGTACAATGCCTTGTACTGCAGTATTTAACATAAATACAAGATTTTAATACAATTCTTTACTTTAATAACTTTCAGATTGCACTTTGCTATTCTTCAGATTGATCTTCATGCCAGATCTTCTTCTGACTTTTTCATTTCCAGCTGAAAAGTCCCAGTTTATAGCAAAGCATGCTCCTTGTAGATGTGTGTCAGTCCTGTGTTCAACATCATTAAGTTTCATGACATTGTCATTGCTCCAGTCCTCAAGGAAAGTAATATTCTATTGTCTCATATGTAAGTGGTGCTTCCAACTTAGGCAGAAGTTTCCTCAGAGTTTTCCTGTATATGGTATTTAAATTCTTAATGAAAAAATTATGTAAGCTTAGTCTCAAGGGTAATCTTAAGAAACCCCACTGTTAATGCCACAGTTAACATTTCAGCTCTGTATTTCTCCTGATGGACCAGTTGCTATACCTATTATTTTCAGCTCTTTACCAATTTTGTAATAGTTTAATTAATCTCCATTTTTCCACCTTGAGATATGAAGTCTCACGTGGCACCAATATATCATATTGTTGACATCCAGATGATAAAGTTTGCTGCATTTTCTTGTTTTAGAGGCTCAGTTGAGATAGATTTTGTTAGAGATATATGATATAGCTATATATATATGAGATACATAATGGTATATTAAAAAATCTAGATTATTCTAGCATTATTTACATTTGTAATTCCATGCAGTATTTTGCTCTTTCATTCCTAATGTAATCTAAATCTTATGGAGAAGAGCCTAGTGAGATTGCCTGGATTGCTTTTTTTGACTTTTTAAGCATTTTCTATTCTTCAGACATATGATAAAACTCCAGATTTTAAAATTATTCTATTCAAACTTCTTTTGATTTCAAATGTCACTTGTGTCAGAATAGTCAGTAAGATACAATTCACTTTTCTGGAGAAAACTGAATTTACTGCAATGCAATTCTTCAGTTTTATTTCTGTGTTAGCACTGGTAATTTTCATTTCTATACATTTATTCCTCTTAACTTTGTTGCCTTTGTTTCCATACCTAACATCAACTCCTTGGTGGAGAATTAGGAATATATGGGCACTGATTTCCAGATTACACAGCATATATCAGATGCAAGCCACCCAAGTCATGAGAAAAAGGAAATTGAATAAATGAGAAGTGGAGAATCCTGAAGCATATAGGATTCTGACCAAAGGAAGACCATGACAGAAGGAAGAAAGCAGCAGGAAAGAAGAAACACACCTTTAGGAAATATGAAAATTGGCTGGTACGAAGACCAACATAGACATTTGTTTGGTTTGCACAAGGAGAAGAGATTTTTCTGACATTAAGAATAATCTTGCAAAGACCTGTTTCTAGATTTGACCTTGGGTACAGCAAATAGCCTTATAGTAATAGGTACTCACTTTAGATAAGACATTTTATAAGCAAGGAGCTGAAATAGCATCAAACCAATTACTCTGAAAGAAAAGACGACGTCCCTGTTGTTAGCATCTATCTAAAATAAAACATTTAAAATTACTTTCAGATTTTAGTTTCTTTAATTGTGAACAATGTTTGACATGTTTCATCCCCTGAATAATAGCTTGAAAAATTATTTGTGTTTTAAATATTTACCCTAAGGTGTTTTTATTTCAGAAATTGAATGATTATCATACACTGCAGGTGTTTTCTTTGCTTGCTTGTTTTTGATTTGCCTGGTAATAATATTGTGCTTCAAGCATTAGCAAGACTATTTTGTACAATATGTGCTTCCTTGTAGTTTATCAGTTATATGTCTTTTGGTCCAATCATCAAATAACAGCCATTCAGCTTTTTGTAGATTTTAAGAAAGGATGTTTGTACCTGGGCCAGTTCCCTACAGAGAATGTAAATTGCATTCTTGAGCTGCATTTTCCTGACACATAACAGGTACCTTGTTCAGAATAAAACAGATTTTTTTCCTAAAATATACCTTCCTATTGCTTAAAGAGCTAACAGGAGTAATTTGGCCCCATATTTTCACCTCCTGTGTTTCAGTATGTATGTGCAACATTTCCATTTTAGCTGTCTAATCTTTCTTTAGGGTAATAGATATTTATTCAGGAATACAGACGCAGTGGTGCTGAGATGGAAAAAAACTAGTTGTTCTCTTCAGAATAAACCAAATAACTTATATTTTTGCTCATACTTTAGGCTGCTTTGCACAGATATTTAAAATCTGGAGAAAAAACTAGCCCTCAATGACTGTTGGTCATGTATATCCAATGAGGTGCCTTCATGCAAAAGTGCATCAGTTTTTCTTTGATATAATAACATTATTCAGTTATTTTCATGTCAACCTGTTGCAGAAATAACAAGATGGAAGAAAAAAATGAAACATTATCAGCAGGTCAAAGTGTGTGGAGTGCCCACAACAAACCCTTAGTGTCAGTGTCAAGCCTGATTTCAGGGTTTGGGTTTTATTTATATGTCCTGAATAAACAAATATGAACTGTATACCTGCTTTGACAGAACTAAAGCCTACAGAATCATGGAATCCCAGAATGGTTGATGTTGGAAGAGGCCTCTGGAGGTCATCTGGTCCAGCTGCAATTTTTGAAAAAATAATAGAAAAGGAGAAGTCTTATTAGGTTAAATAAACTTTTTCTTTTTTTTTCTTTTTTCTTTTTTTTTTTTAAGACATGAAAAATGGGACCTCCTACTCAAAGCATTATCTCTTGCCCAACTTCTCCCTCAGCACTGAAGCAGGACGCTATTTTAGCAAGACCTAAAAACCAGCTGTTAATTTTGTTAATTTTGGTGGCAATTTTTGTAGGAAAATGTGCTCTGGTAGCAGAAACCTGGGAGGGTGGTGGGATTCTGTGTTTCAGAGCTGATTTCCATCTGCTCAGGTATCTAGAGCAGGCAATATTTATTTTAGTACTTTTCCTTCTACATTGCTATGGCCAGGCTCTGGGCCATGAGCGCAAAAATCTCACATGAAAATCCAGGCTCAGATTCTGGAATTACTTTCTATTCTTTTAGGTTTCTTAAGGTTAAAACAAATATGTCAAGTTATTTCAATATCATTTTTAGAACACAATCTCCTCATGCATTTGGCTCCCATGTCATCAGTAATAAAAAGTAATACAACAGCAGTTGAATTTTATGTCTGATTGCCAGAGGGATTTACTCATTTGAGATTTATTAATTTAGAATAATTTATTCAAGATCTCTCTTTTTTCCTAGTATTCTTGCTTCTATCCTCCTCACCATGGATTTCCCATCTAAATCCCTATTTGTGTACATTTTAGCCTGATGTAATGCATTAGTTTTAAATCCTTGATTTTGTCTGGGCTCCAGAAAAAGACACTTTCAAGCACTGGGTGCTTGGACATGGATCAGACTACCTTAGCACAAAGATAAATTCATGCTTTTAAAAGGCAAATATAAGGTTAAGATCCATAGTACAAGTAAATAATACTGAAACCTTGTATAAGTAACAGCCAAAGCAACATCGGAAGAGTGTATCCGAAGAATCCTGACCTGAAGATGTTTTGGGGTGAGGTGTGGGGTTAGTGGTTGCTTAGTTTTGTTTTCCAGAACAGGAAGCATTCCACTAGGACAAAGTTGTAACAGTCAAACACAAATTCCCTTCATAAGCCATGTTGTTGTAAATTAATATGAAAATAGATAGGTGTTACACTATATAATATATGAGAGAAACTGAGGGTCTTGGAAGATAAGATTAACAAAATATGCATTTAAGATGTAAAGCATATTATCCATTTAAAGAAACAATTTATTATCCCTTCTTTGGAAGTAAATATATTAATTATTATGAAATGAGAGCATTTTTGAAAAAATCATGGCACATAACATGTTTGCACTGAAAATAATTTCATTGTTATAGAAAAATAAAATAACTACAAAGTTTGTAGAATCATGACAACATTTCATCAGTTCCTTGGGAAGGGAGAAAAAAGGAAAAAAAATTCTAATATCAGAAGAGATATTCTAAAATAGAAGTAAAAAACACTTTTGATAAGTCTGAGGATTTCAAACTAAAATGGCCCCTTATATCCCTAGCATAAAAAACAACTCCTGAATGTTCCTGTTTTGTGGTCTTTTAGGCCACAGCATATTTTCGAAATACATACATTGGAGCTTTTTCCAGAAGTAGTAAGTTGTCAAAAGAACATGAATGAAGAACAGCTGAGTGTGCAGAGTACCTAAATGAAGTAGAGCACAACTCTGAAACCTTTCAGACATTTTCAGAAGACTTTATTTGGAATAACAATAACATTTTAGCAGCTGTACAAAAATGTAAATAATATACAGATGAGGGAGTTTATAACAGCTAAAGTTCTGAAAGTCTCACATGGGCTATCAGGATGTTTCCCCATCAAGGAATGCTATTGCTCCCCTTGGCTTTGTGTTTGGCTAATAGAAGTTTTTCCCTGATAGGAAAAGAAAATTGTCTTCAATTTATTTTAGTAAATACAATTCCCTTGACCTCTAGTGTTTCAGGAGGGAGCAATTGTATCGATTTCAGAAACTGAATTAATGATAACAATTTATATGCATAACTATCCTTTAGTGCATTTCAGCACAACATTGCCATTTTTGTTCGATGTGTTTGCAGTGTCCCCTGTCCTTTGTGTTGAGCTTCAGCACAGAACATATACAGCAAGGAATTGGCTGGAAAAATATTTCATGTTTCTTGGATAATACTTGCTGTTAAGTAGTTGGTTTATTTGGGAGCTCATTCTCAGGATGCTGATTAGAAAATGTAAACATGCTTTGCTTCATCTAGCAATGCATACCAAGTATGTATTCCTATATAGATATAGATATTCTATAGATATATGCTGTATATATTTTTAAAAAACATATGTATTTCTATATTTATTTCTGTAAACCAAATATATATATAAAGTTTATATATATAAACACACTTATATATATCAAGTTAAGATCTTTCTGCATTTACAAGAATGTTTCTGTCATAAAAAACAGTCAGATGATAAGGATTGACAATGTGTCTTTCTTTCCACAGTAGAATGTATCTATATATATATATGATTAAAAGAATATGAAGAAAATATTGACATAGCCTGAGGGTATTATGGAGAAAAACACAAGCTTGCACATTCTTCAGGTCATCCCATGTTCAAAGCTGAATAAAAACCTATTTCATTTTAGCTGACACAAACAGTTGCTTTAATATTCAAATAACTGAGATTTTGGGTTGCTTCTTTTTCATGTTTTTCTCTCACTGGAACAATGATACAGATTTTCTGTAATGAACAATTAGAAGTCGGCATAAATTACAATATATGGTAACGCAAACTGTAATATATTTTGTGTAATATATTTTGTGAACGAGACAGGTCCTTCCTCAGAATTTCAGTCTTTCTTGTTCTCTCCTTTTGCTTGTTCATCGTGTACTAAATTGAATGTTCTAATGCTCTTCACATGGTTTTATAAACCTAATCATCTCATATGTTTGTAAGTCTATGCCCATCAAAATCCCATCTGAATTCCTACTCTTCAAAACCTAAGGCCTTCTTATCAGTGCTTGTCTATTTTCCAAAAAGTTTGCAATATAATAGAGGAGGTTTTTCTTCCCACAGATTCCTAACATCCTTTCTGAGTTCCCTAATATGTGCCTTTTGACTTAGAAGTGTTGCTCAGGTATTCAAATCCCTATAGAAGGGATTATTTGCACCAGTGATTACTTTTATAAAGAGATTCAATATTGGTCCTTACAATCATGTTACAACTTAGATCTTCTTGGAGGGAAAGGAGCCAAAAAAATCTTGTAGCATTTGGCCACTGACCAGAAGAAAATCATTAAAAATTCTATGTTAAGCTGAGATCAAACTCTCCACAATGATCTAGAATAGATAACAGGCAGCTTTGGAAGAAGCATGAATACTTTGTCAAGACATTTACGTATTTCAGCCCGGCACTGAATTCCACAGAATGAGGATTATATTTCATTAGGTAACATATCCAGATTAATTCTTCCTAATTCTAGATTTATGGCTAAGGTGACTGAGGAGGTAAGTTACCTGAACTATGGTTACTGAGAGATAGGCACTCTTTATTAAAATAAACACCTTCCCAAAGGATTCAGAAGTACAAGGAATGTACAGATATGCATAGATTGTTTCCAAATAGTGCCTCAAGACAAAATGAGTCAGTACTCTAGAGATCATCATGCACAAGCAGTCTGAGTTTAAAATACAGATTAATTTTTAACATAGTCTCCAAAAATTATTTTCGTGCTAAAGACAGTCAATTTAAAATAATGTGCAAATGTCAGCTGCAATACTGTGAAGAAACCAAGTGAAACAGGAATTAGAATGGTGTATAAAAATACAAGATATTCCAGCTCTAAAATGAAGTATTTAAATAGATATTTAATCAGGGCAGTTAACCAGTAATGACACCAATTAATCAAGAAGTGGAAGCACATTCACCTTGTAACCCCTCCCCCACACCAAACCCATTACATTTTGAAAGAGATTGATTGTGTTTATTTAAAAAGTCAACAGTGTAATTTAATTATTATAAGACAATGTCAAACAGTTTGTGAATTCTGTGAGCACTAGAACTATGGCCCTTTCTCTATGGCCTTTCTGTACAAACTGTACAAAAGTCTTGTACAGTTTGTAAACATTTTACTGTATAAGGAATACAGAATTGGCCACAACATGAAATGTAGGAGCTGTATATTAGAGTAGAAAGAGATAGAAAAAAGACATTTTCCAATTTCTAACCCCCCCCTCCCCCCAAGGAAAATACAGGGTTTGAGGTCTTAAATTTTCTTTTTCAAGTATTCTAAAAATCAGGCCACACAAAACTTAAACTTCTGTACTTGCCCAGACAGTTCTCATCCTGAGACTCATTTTTATACAGATAACCCAAAGAGGTTTTACATAAAGAATAACTTTTCTGAGTCAGATATGTTATGAGATGGAGAAAGCTAGAATTAAAAGAAAGAAAAAGTTTACTAATGAGTCAGTTAAGAAAATAGACCTACCTATAAACATACAGTAGCACCACCTGTCTCTGACAGAAAACATGAAACCATGCTAGTGGTAAGCATAATTTTTAAATTCCAGTTTACCATTTCCATTGGCTGACATTTAATAAATCAGGATTGCGTATTTATTTGCTCATATCTTTCTTTGTCAGAAATCATATCTTCTGTGTCAGAAAAACACAGGGATGACTGCTTAGCTCCTTCTGCTATGTTTAATTTTTTTTTACGGGCACTTATAATCACAGTGTGTTCCTGTAACACCAGAAAAAATAAGCAGCACAAAGACTCATGCAGGATTCTGACAGACAGAAATATTCAGGACCAGACAAGAAAGAAAAAATACAGTCAGATAACATGAGCTTGACATACTGGTATGAGAAAAAGAATATCTGAGTCCAAAAGAAGGACTGAATTATCCTCTTTTCTCTTTAGAATCTTTCTGTAATGTTTTATAGCTTCTAACATTACAGTCACAGATATACCTGACTCGCAATGCTTTTTAGAAAGAGGAAGCAGGTAAGCAATCGATATTTACAGCACAAGTGAAGATATGCGTGCTTCGCGAGAGGATCACTGGCTTGAATCTAAACTGTATTTAGCATGTCAAAAAATCCCAGTATTTGTTTTTGTAATTGGTCTGTATGGCTAAAAAACTAATGAGGAAGAAAGACAGAGGGCTAATTGTGTCCTGGGGTGCATCAGCCACGGCACGCCAGCCAGCCAAGGGAGGTGATTGTCCCACTCTGTCCTCTACTGGTGTGGCTGCACCTCAAGTTCTGTGTGACACAATGCAAGAAAGGCAGTAAAGTGTGTCCAGAGGAGGGCAAACAAAGTGTGAAAGGTCTCTAGGGCAAAAGTTTTGAGGATCAGCTGGTTTGTTCATCTTGGAGAAGGAAAGGCTGAAGGATGAACTCATCACAGCCTATGACTTGCTGTTAGGAGGGCAGCAGAGCAGGAGGTGCTGAGCTCCTCTCTGGTGGTCAGGGAGAGGACACAAGGAAATGGATTGAAGCTACATCAGGGAAAGTTCAAGTTGGACATTAGGAAAATGTTTTTCATTGAGAGGGTGATTGGTCTCCTGAACAGGCTTCTCAGAGACGTGGTCACGGCAACAAACCTGTCAGAGTTCAAGAAACACCTGGATGATGATTTTAGTCATGATTTTAGGTAGTCCTGCCAGGAGAAGGGAGTTGGATACAATGATCTTCACGGGTACCTTCTACCTTGGATGTTCTATGATTCTATGGCTTGACTTTGAACAATTTTGGATTCGAATTTCCCTGGGGAAAAAAAGATATTTCCTATTCTAGCTAGCTGAACAGGTGCACACCACAAAACAAATTAATAATTTGTTTTGATAATAATTGATAACAATTTTTGTTAATTAATAATAAGGATGCAGAAGGAGCCATTTGAATACAGTCTGACATAAAGCAAGCTCTAAAAACTGCCTCAGAAAAAAATTTAGGAGAGACTGAGCAGGCTGAATGGCTCTTCCAACCCTTTAAACAACTGGACTGCGGCTAAATTTAAGATCATTTGAAGTCTAATAGCTCTTGGCAAGAAGTTTGACATATTCTTCAGCAATTACAGTAATTTAATTGTAGTTATTTTATAGTATTAAAGCGTACTAGACAATTTCCTGTAATAAGCTTGATTAAGATACCTCTCATATATCTACTGTCAGTTTTAAGTCTGCTTTAGAAGGTGAATCATGCCCCATAGAACCTGTTTCTTTTCATTGCCTGTAAAGAAGATCAGCCCATAGGTAAGACTACTTTGTACAGAGATACATTTGGCCAGTTGAAGATTATTCTTCATGTCTACAATAGTTGTTTGTACAAGAACGAATCTCAGACTTTGAACTAATACTTCGCCTTTTTACTATGTAAGAAAAATCAATACTACACTTTAATATGATTTCCTTAAGTAGGAACTTCTCTCACAAACACAGCACTTCAAGTCCCAGAATGGTAAGGTAAAAAAGTAGTTTACAAGCCACAAAGAAAGAAACACAAAATTGGGGTGTAAGTCACACTTCAATGGATTGTGACTCCACCATTTTCTTGGCATGTCTCTTCTAATGGTTTAGAATACTTTCTGTAAAGATTTTTTTTAATATATAATCTAAACTTCCCCTGATGAACCTGATGCCCTTTTCTCTCATCCTTTCCCTTGTACGTGGGAAAAGAGATTGATATACATCTCACTAAAAGCTCTTTTCAGACTGTGAAGTCTCCCCTTGGGCTTCTTTCCTCCAGACTAAAATTACCAGCTCCTTCATTGCTCCTCATAAGACTGGTGCTGTAGCCCTTCCACCAGATTTGTTGTCCTTCTCTGGATTCCCTGTAGCATCTCAATGTCTTTCTTATAGTGAGGGGTGCAAAGCACAGTACTTGAAAGGTGGAAAGTCAGTTTCTAACTGCTTTAATTAACAGCTAAACCACAGAAAAGTTCCAGTCTTGACAATACCAAGGATAGTATTTCTCTTTATAAAAGCATCTATGTAAAAATAAATAAATAAATACAAGTTTCAGTGTTCTTCTTACAAATCCCTTTCTCTGCCTATCAAACACAGTTAGAGTCTCTACAGTAAGCAGAATGTCTTTGTTAAGATCATCCTTGAATTTTGTGTTGATGCTTTTTTTAGCTCTCTGAGTTGCAAATCATTAGACAGCCTTCTTCAGAAATGTCCAGGCTCTTTGTTGTTAAGGTCCTATGATCTTAAGGTGCTCTTCTTTCATTGATTTAGACTGAGTGAAAAAGATGTATATTGAACTCTTGAAAAACATTTCCTGTATTAAACCAGCTGTTAGTACAGGAAGCAGACTTTTGTTAAGGTTCTTTCAGGTTTTAATATCCTTGAGACTGAGGTGAAACTTGACCTTGTCAAAGGTCAGTTTCCTGCCCATCAGCTCATGAAGTTACATGGATATTCCTGAAATTCTATTTCTTGTCTTTCTCACATTGTTATCAATTTTATCAGTTTTCTAACCACTGCAGTTTTGTTTCATATTTTCTTTCCAGAGGGACAGTCCTTGAAAAAAGTGTTGATATCCTTAATACATGGAATGAGAATAAAGGAGTGAGGCAAAGGTTGGGTTTGATCACTATACCATTTATACTTTACATTTATGATAACAAATCACTGAAAAGCTAGAAACACAAACTGTTGCTACTAGAGATATGTAGCATATTAGGAAAAGCGACAGAAAAGAAGTGATAGGCACTCATAAGTAGCAATTCAAGAACTGATATGGTTCATAAGTACCCATGACAAATGGCATTGATCTAGTTAGTAATGTTCATTGCTTTCTTTGGATGTTTAACAGATATGGCACAATTATTCTCTGATGTTTCAGTCTTCTCTGGAAATAAAATGATGATCTGTTATAGCCCTGAAAGCCTTGTGGCTCATCTGCTCCAGGATTATTCTGTGCTAGCATGAAACCAACAGAAAATCATGAAAGAAACAAACAAACAAACAACACAACATTTCAACAAAACATTTCAACACAACAAACTAATTTATTTTTTCTTTCAGCTTTTAAAAATGGCCCATCAACTCTTCTGGTATGGGTGCAAATTTGGTCTACCAAGGCTTTGACAGCCTAAGACTGTGTGTTGGTTGTGCAAATTTTAAGAGCTGGACTGAGGTTACTTTAGAGTTTGCTACAAAATTAAGGAAAATTGTCTTTTACAAATAAACTATTTTATTATATAAAATTTATTTACTTCTTGCTTAGCTGTATTAGCAAGATTTTTTTTCTATTACTTGAGTTCTTAAACTGATTCTTTATAGCATGTTGGCTTCATGGATTAAAGCATGGACTACAAAGGACTATGTGACAAGATATTTGAAAAAGAAGCACAAAGAAATTAACTTTAAGGCAAGCAAAACATGTTCTTCCTCTGGGAAATGCTTTGTTTTACTTCATATCAGCCCCACATTTCATTGCAGTGTACTTACTGATCACATGTGAAGAAGACACACCATAGCTTTGATTGTCTAGCTGCCTTTATGAATCTTGTGTAGACATTTACGATGGGAATATGGGGAGAAGTTCCCTTACTATATCCATCCAGTGGGTTTACATAAGATCTTTGAGGACATTTTCTGCTTTTTACTCCATTCACTTCATAATTATTGTTCATTTCCACTAAGCACTGCTAGTTTCAAAAAGCTGCCTATAAAAATCTTAAGATCTAATTCCCGAGTAATATCACCATTTACTGAGTATTGTGTGGTCATTTTGCATGTGTCAACCATGAGCATATTTTTTTGTTACCAATAAATGTGTTCAATACTCATGCTTTTATTGAAACCTTTTTTTATGATGAGCAGCATTGGATATCCACATCCAGATCCATAAAAACCTCTTCATCTAGATAAACTAATCATTTGTTCCCTACGTTTTTTGTTCTTTTCAAAACTTCACTCCTAAACTTTTTACAAGTCTTTAGCAGGGACTAGTCAGCTTTTTCTTTTTAAATCCAAGACCACTCTAATGGATATTATGAATCACGGGTTCATTTTACAAAAGGCATTTCTCAATGTATGACATTAGTCTACCTGCTAGTTAACCCACTCTTCTAAACACTTCTATCTTTCTTAACAAACTCATCAGGCTTTTTTCTTTCCTTAGGATTTTTTTTGAAGTTCCCTTTAAAAATTGGCATTTGCCACTTTTGTGGCAGCACCTTGGAAACTGCCAGGATCATTTCAAGCAAAAGTGACAATGCCTATTTTTTCAATTAAATGCTTTAAAATGTTAGGTGATTAGCATGTGGTCCTGGTAATTTGCTGCAGTTCATTTGTCAGTCTGTTGTGCAATGTCTTCCAGTGACATTTTTCAATTTGACACAAAATCTCTGCTGTTTTTCACATCTCATTTGGGACCCCCTCCAAGCTTCTCTATGTGGATCAAGAAATAAAAACACCAACATTTCTTTTATGCTATGGCCATGGATTGTTTGAGTGCTCCCTCCTACTTATATATTTATCTTAAAAAACCCCAACATACTTAGAATAGCCAGAAGTTATTTGCTAGTGAATTTTGTAATTCTTTGATTTAGAAAAGATAAAAATATATGTAAATTATTGGAATACTGTGATAACATAATTATTTTTATAAGGCATGTTCTGGTTTCACCATTAAGGTTAAAAATGGGACATTTCCTTTTAAACTGTATCTGATACTTCACACTGGCAGTTAACATTGCAGTCCAGTACACACAAAGTAGCATTTTGTGATTCAAACAGTTTTGGTGAAGAAGAAAAAATGTGTATCTCTACATATTACATCCATCCCTAAAGAACCTACCAACCAGAAAATGCATTAAAAGCACATTCCTGGAGATGAAAATTCAGCAGAGTATGCAAAGAAAACATCAGAGCAAGCCCTCTCACTTTTTGACCCACCTTTCTGTCCCATCTCATGTAAACAAAGCTGGATGTAGGTCAAAACACTGAAAATCCCACTCTGAGTAAGCTTCACTTGGATAAATAGGATAATGAATACTTGAATACTTCTGTTATTTTTCCCTCATGTAGTATGCTTTCTTGACATATAAATATATATGTGTATTTTTTAATAAAGGTGATATGGATGTATTTATTTCAGCTAAAAATGTTCTGGTGTTATTTGAATACGCACACTCTTCAAGGTAGTAGTAATATAAACTGTCTTTCTTACCTTTATTATTGTAAAAATTTCTTTTCTAGTAATTCTTCCCCTTTCACAATGTGAGCAAAGCTGGGACTATATTCTAGCAACAGATGTTTCAGCTCCTTTATAGTGCCAGGTAACATAAAAATCTCTGTGCACAAATATGTCAAACATTGCTATTTTCGATAATATAATGGGAAAAAAGAACAAAGAGTCTCCAGTGAACTTGTGTATGCATAAGCCAATTTTCAGAAGTGCTAGTCCTAAGAATTGCAGTTTGACAGACCTACTTATCTGAATGAAGTAAATATTTATTTATCAAAGATAAATTGTGAATGTGTGATTCCTGACAATGGATGTGCTACAGTTCAAAAACAATTTCCCACAGGATCTTTTTCACTGCATTCAGACTAATAAGCTTCTTCACAGAAATGCTTCTTTCTACCTATGGCAGTAGAAAAGAAGGTGGTAGAAACAGAGCTTGCACTGTATTCAGAAAGTACTGTTTGTGACTACATTACAAGACCATCTTTAGTTCACATATCTATGACACAGATACATGAGCTTTAAAAGATATTACTGAAGTCAATTAATTTAAAACAATTTTAATTAAAATTTGATTGGTTGTGGTAGGCAAGTGGAAAGTCGATTTTTCAACTCTATGATTTTTCCTTGGAGACTACAGCAATTCTACTATGCATCATTATAACTTTGAACCCCACTGCTGTTTGATCAAATCAAACAGAATGATACAGAATAAAAGAGAACATTCTGAGATGCAATGTGGCTCAATAAACTACCAAAATTTTTACATAATTTTCAAATTATTTAAAAAGTGAATGGGAAAGCTATAAACCAGTGCTACAAGTGTTTTTTTGGGTTTTTTTGCAGCATTGACATATTATTCCAAGAAATCTATTTTATTTTTGATTTTTTTTTTTTTGCCTATAGACAAAAAATTAAATGTCAAATATTGTTCTAAGATTCCATGGAACTACAGCATTAGTTTTCACCTTAGTAGATGAGTTTTTTGTAAGGTACTGCTTTCATTTAAAGCATGAAAGCTACTTCAATAATAGTTTAAAACAATAATTGGTACTGAGGCAATATTTGAGGTTTATCTCACCAAATCTTGAACAATTAACTAATTGGCCTACCTTTCTTTAGCGACCCTAGAGAGACCTGGACCTTTTGCATTCCTCTGAATGTCAAGGAGAAAGGCCATCCTTGTGTGACATCGGGGCTGGCCCTGCTTTGAGCAGGTTGGACCAGAGAGCTCCTGAGGTTCTTCTAAACTGAACAATTCCATGATTCCGATTGAAGAATGATAGTCCAAACCACATTGTGTGAGGTTCCTTTTAACACACTAGTATTTATTATGTTTCTGTTTTGATTTTTCACCCTGAAGAGGGTCCTATTGCACCACAGCCCCAAACATCAGGATGAAAGGTAGGTCCTTTAAAATTGAGAGAGTAGAAGAGTAGAATGGGAGGGCTCTGGGGTGAAACAGCTTTTAAGCCATCACATACTGGGACCATATTGAAAATTATTATAAGCAGAGGCTTTGAGTGATTTTTTTCTCTTCTACATATTGCACAGTTGTAATTGCTCTTAATTTGGAAGTTTTGTTCCTTGGATTCTGAAAACAAGGTAAATATCCTAGAGACTGTTCACGAAGTAATCAGAAATACCTAAAAATATGCAGTTAAATGCTTAGTGATATGATAATCTGGTTTTTAAAAACGTGCAGCTATTTTGATGCTGCCTACAAACATGTATCACTCCGGTTCTCAGAAGACACATTAAAATCTTATAATGTCTATTTAAATGAATGCCTGTGTACAAAACAGTGTGGTGCACCATATGACAAATTTTTCCCTGCTAGGCAATAATTCATTGTGTCTATTTGTTTTAAACAACTACCTCTGAAGGAAATGACTGATAAACAATTTATGTGAAGGGGACCTGATAGCTATCATGGTCCTCTGGAAAATATGCTTTAATCACAGGTTTGCTTAACAGTAGTAGTTTATAAGTTCATAAAATGAAACCAAAGTATTCTAAGACAAAATAAAAGGCTGTTATACAAACCCATTCTTCTTAAATTCTTCCACCGTGATTCACATCACATTCATATTCACATTTAGTTAACTTTCAAATATTACAATGTGATACCAGATTTTAACTGGTTTAGACCTACACAATTTGTTTCTTCTTCAAAAGGTTTTTAAGATGGAAAATAATATGTCTATGTTGTATGTATATATATGTCATATGTTTATGTCAGCAATTTACATCATGAACTTTATATTACTAAAAATTATGAAGTTACCATATTAAGCATTAAATTTAAAGTGTGTTTCCTCTGTCTATGGCCTTCTTTCTGCCTTAGCAAAACAGAAACACTGAGAGAAAGATACACTATATCATAGGCACTCTAAAGAAGTTTGAAGCACAGGAGAGGACCTTCCACAAAACTGCATGAAGCAAAATAGATTGGAGGTTCAATATGGCTAATGATAAAGGAATATTCAGAAAATTCAAAAATTTATGTTTCTTGGTATCTGAAATTCTCCAACTTTATCCCCAAAATTACAGCATAAATTTAGGAGAAAAAGCTTTCTTTCCCCATCTACACAGAGAACTACACATTCAAACTGTGCCAAAGAGAAACATAACAAATCTCTAGGTTTTTCCATTTTCCCCAAAACCTATCTCACACACAGCTGCTTTCCCAATTGTCACAGTGAGACTCTCAGATTGCTTCTCACTCAATCCTTCCTTGACCGAGCAGACACTTAAAATCTGTCTTCTTGCCATAAGATTGAGAAGAAAAAAAACCCATACTTTTTTCTTTGAATGGATGATGGAGAGAAGTTATTTATGAAGAAAGGAATTAAAATATCTCCAAAATGAAGAAAATTAAAATAATAGCTCATGCCTAACCACTTAAATATCAGTTGTGCCACAAACCACAAATGCCATCAGTGGCATAAATCATTGTGCATTGATAATAGTTTTTGTGATTATCTGAAATGCTGTGTACTGGTGAAAGCAGAATTGTTCACTAGAAGGCTATCAGTCCCTTGAAAAAAGAGTGGTTGCTACTTCTAAAGAACTTGCCTTCTGAAACTCCTGTTCTCCACTTCCTCCAGATTTTTAAACAGATAAACAAATAAATCCAGTCTCTGAATTTTATACTGTCACACACAGGACTATCAAGAGGATGAGACAGAGCAGGGGATGACTATAGTGAAAATGTTACAGGTGTTACAGAAATGAGAGTCTATCATGCCAGTTCATTTAAGCTCCATTTATGCTTAAAGTACTTACCAAGAAACTAAAAGTGAACAAGCCCTGCAGGGCCTATTCAAGAGCATTAGCAATAAACCAGCCCCCACTGTGTCACTTAAAAGTTACCAGTTCTAATTTTATGTGGGAGTTATCTGAAAAGTTTGTCTCTACTAAGATTATATCAGCCTGATTTCATTCCCCTTGTCATACAAAATCTCTTTTTTTTTCATGCATAATTGACACACATCATGGGGCTGTCTCTAATCTGCACAATTATCTACCTTCACCAGTTTTCAATTAAAGGATCACAGTGCACATGGCGATAGCATATTCTTGAAAGGCCACAGCCTCTATATGCAAGCTAGGAGTTTTGCTATCAGAAAAAGGGTATGCACTGGTTTTTACCTGACATTTTGCCTTTGGTGCAGCTCAGCATGTACAAGAAATATGAAAACCAATCCTCAGTCTCTTTCACTGACAAACATTTAACAGAACAGCAGGGGCTGAAAGTGTTGGTGGCCTTGGCTCTGAATTGAAATGTCAGTGGTAGCACTATAATGCAGTGTCTATCTGTTCACACACTTCAGAGAATGAAATCTGAGTGCTATCCTCATAGCAAGACACTTTAACATTTACCAGTGTACACATGGACACAGCAAAGAAACAAACGGCACAAAAATTGTTGAATTATTGCAAGCAGTTTTGTGATATATTATGAGCTACATTTTCAAAGGTCAAAAAGCTCTGAGTTTTGAACCTGGAATTACAGACCATACAGTACTACAAGTTAGCTAATTAAAGTGGTTTTAATAATAGATATTTTGTCCTTCCACAGATGAAGTCTATATTCTAGAAACTAAGTAATCATATTTTGGAGGAAAAAGAAAATTAATGTTGCTAAATTTTTATTCAGGGAAAAATGCTGCTAATTTTTTTTTAAGTCTAGCTAAAAGAAGGTATTCCAAACAAACAGACATTGGTTTAGTGTCACCTTGTTTTTGGCTTTTTTTTTTTTCTTGAAGACAAATCAAGATGAAGACACAAGCCAATTTGAAGACAAATTCTTGATGACATCCAGCTCAAGAGTTAATTCCTTTTGATATCACTTGACTAAAAAGACCAGGAAAACCTTGTCTTACCTGAAATCAGCTCATCAAAGTTCAGTCCATGAAGAGACTCTGTATGAATCCTCAGGGAAGACTGTCTGGAATTACATCTATTTAGTCATTTGGGTAATAACAGAGACATAAGCACTGTCTTCTGTCCTCTCCTCTCTGTTTTAACAACTCATCTACATGGTAATTTTCTTGCCTAATTCACTCTTGTGTACATGCAATTAATAACTTCCTAGGTTTTAATTTTCACTGAAGAAAACCCTTCATGTAATTTCAGTTTCCCTGCATTTTCTCCTCACAGTCATGTGCTTTGCAGCTCACATCTGTTTCTGTTGTCCAATGCATCATATTTTTTCACCTTCCATCTGAGCTTTAATGTTTTCTTTGCTTCACATCACCTATAAAAATATCTTCCTTCTCCTTTCTATGTAATCTGTGTAAAAATCACATGCCTTTTGAAAAAAAATTAATATAATTTTTCTATTTGGTTTATTTGTCATGAAGATATGAGTTAATTCTGCCATGACTCCTTACACACTTCTTTTTCCAGCTGTGTTGTTGAGGTCTTTTAATAAATTAGCTTATTTCCTCTGCCTACTCCTTTACAATTCTCTCATAAAATTTCCTGGTTTTCTGTTCTCCTACCTATACATTTAACATGGACTTGTTCTAGGAAAAAGAGAAGCAGTCCAGTAAATTTTACTTTCCCATTAGATCACCTTCACCTATTACCAATGTCAATGCTTCTCACCTGCCTTTTAAAAGAGATTTTATTTTGTTCATCTGAATTAAAGATTTCAATGCACTGTTAAACAAAGGGCAGATGTTTTGAATAGTCTTCCCATACAAATCTTAGTAGTAAATTCTAATGTATTAATTTAATACCACTCTGTGGCCCAGAGAAGAGACATAGATTATGCAGATAAAATATGCATAGTTATCATGTCATCCTCTGCAGGCTTCCCCCCCAATTTATGATGCTTTATAAATTCTCATATATCAGCACACAGTGAAAAAAGAGTGCTGTGAGTTTCTCCTTGTAGAGGCCTCAGCAAAGTGGTTTTTAAACTTCATAGTTAATTCTAAATTTTCTCTCCATAAAACTAGTATTAAATGATGAAAAACAATCCAAAGCCAGCTCTTTGTCCTAGATGAATGGTGAGTATGTACAAGGTTAGATTCAGTTCTGTGCATTCAACATCTAAGTGCCTGGAGGTTGACTATACACTAATTATCTGTGCATCTATCACAGTCAAAGGGCATCTAGGGATCCATTCCATTTCTTTAATAGAGGCACACTGTGTAATTTGCCATGCTTGACTATCAGCACAGCTTCTTTTTCATATCTGACGTCTGGCACTGGAGCACAGCATCCAGGCTCACTGGCTCAAAGGACTCCAAAAACTCCATGTTCAGGTGACCTAATTTAGGGATGAAGGAGTAGCTCTCCAAACTGTGCTGTGCACACCTGTTAATATTCTCTTAGGTTCCACCAAAAAAAGTGCCCCAGCATCATAGGAAGAGGGGGAATGGGTAAGGAAAGCAGGATATGATACACATGGCAGCAGAGGTAGGGCATACTCCTCTAGAGAAATAGCAGGGTCCAGGTAGGATACTTTAGGGCACCTCAAATGGCACATTCTGATGACTAAATCCCACATTATATTGTTGATCTTCATTGACTGCAGTAGGGTAGGGTGGATTGACCCTGGCCAGCAGCTTGCTCAGTCCTCTTGTCTCCATCCCCAGCAGGATGGGGAAGAGAATCAGAAGAGTAAAAGAAAAAA
>VXBR01008021.1:419866-464834 GCA_013400215.1 Cisticola juncidis
AAAAAAAATTGGATTGACATAAGAATAGTTTAATGGAAGGAAGGAAGAATAGACTTGGCTAGACTGAAAAATGGTACCTTAGTATTCTGTTCTGACAAAAAAAAAGAGAAATTTACAAAAAAAAAAAGAATATTTTTTAAATTCCTTTTGTCTCTAATACCTTGAGTATTATATTCAAAAAGAAGCAGTGTTAAAAAGACCTGTTATTAAAAAATCACGAGAATGAAAAATGCTAAGGAAATAACCAATTTATCTAGCAACATCCATACTCTTGTCTCATGGTGGGTTTTTTGACTCTTCACATGGAATTTTCATGACACTACTCCAAGTTTTCTTGCTTTTCTTGTCTGGTTAAAGATGAGTGACAAGAGCTTTCTGGGCAAATCTGTGCTGTTCCATGTCAAGGGGGGATGAAAAAAAATCAACACACACTTTGCAGAGTTATTATTCCATGCTTAATTTGAGAGGATTTGAAAACTGAGCAGGAATAGTGGGGAAAGGAAAAGCCATTATTTATGTAACTGAGTGATAGGTGAACATATTTACAGCTTTCTTTATCTTTAGAAAACCTTGTATGTTTCTTATATTTGATAGGATTTACCTTAGATAAACGTAGCTGCCAAAAAAGTAAATTATTATGCTAGCATTAGCTTCCTTGTAGATACAGTGGGAAGAGTAGATGTTTCCAGGTAAAGGAGATATTCTTAACTCAGGAGGATCCCAGTATAAACAAGTGTGTCTTTAGTACATGCTTGCCTATATAATTCACACCATGACTGCTGCCAGAGCATAGCTGACATTTCTGTCCCTTCCAAGTACCATTTACATTTGATTCCTTGGTAAGCACTTCTTCAAAAGCCAGGAATTCTTTTAGAATAAATATTCTTTATTTGTTGTTTTTAAATATCATGGGTTTGTACCTTAATTTCCTGGTGAAGGCTGCAGTGTGGTTACAGATCACCATCTGTCTCACATCTTAGAGTTTTTGTGACTAAGCTCTTGGATGTGCATCTATAGCAAGTGTGATGAATGATCACTTGACAAAACTCTCTTGGTTAGTGAACATGACTTTTTTTGCAAAGTGTCACTTTTAAATATGATAAAGATATATTCAATATACCAACATAACTACGACTGTGTATTTTAAAAGTGTCTTTACAATTTTCTAATTTCTCTCCTCCACACAGAGAACTGTGGAGATACAAATATTGCTATGTAAAGTCAAAAGTACAAAAATCCTACAATTCACATAAGAAGTTGCCCCAAAATACATATGCACACACAGAAAAAATAAAAATACTCAAAAGGATACAAACGCAGCAATGAAGAGGCCAAGGTCATAATGAAAGCTTGCTATTTTTTTTACATGCCTCGAGAAAATAATAGCTGACTATAAATTTTTAGAACTGGGCATAAAAATGTTGTGAAAAGTTGAGAAGTTTTAAATCTAAAGGAATCAGATAGTGCTATTATAAGTTTCTGTGATACAATAGAACTTTTTTTGCAACTTTTTCTTTTGTAACTAAACATTTTTTTTAAGTTTATGCTTCTTAGAAAGGACTTTGTAATCAGTTGTTGAATTAAAGATTACTTCATCTTTTCATGTGAGGCAGTTGGAAAATCTATGTTTTCTTCATCACTAGAACTCTAAAGCCACCATTTATTGACAGGTACTAACTTTTTTAACATTCATATCTTTTTGCAGAACATAGTCTGTGGGATAATTTTGACTCCAGCTGACATGTAGCGGCCCAAGTGATCTTTCTTACAAGAAAGTAATCTTACAAGATTACAAGTAATCTTTCTTTGTTACATCTGCATGTAACAACAGGGTTGCAAACAGATTTTGGATATAATGACTCTTATCTGGGCTTATTTTACCTTCACCAGAATTTATCCCAAACATATTTAGTTGCTGAAATATTAACCCACTTTAATCCCATCATCGGGCTTTTAAAATTTTATAAAAAACCAGAGATACACCTTCAGAGTGTGATTCATCCAATGTGAAGCTAATTATCTAAAATAATTGGAAGGAATAATCACTCTCTGGAAGGGGCTATTTTGTCCCTATGACTGCCAAGCAAGCCTATATGACTGTGAAAGGAATGAGACAGTGAAAGCAATTCTACTGATTGACATCCAAGTGTAAGAGCACAACATAACTCAAGGAAGAACACACTGAAATAACTGGGCACCACAGCATGGTATTTATTTCCATGAATAACTATCTGTTCCAAAATTAACATCTATGTTTTCTGGGTAGACAAAGCCACAGGGAATTTCCATGGCTCACTTCTAAGGTGATATGAAAATGTTTCACAACGCAAAAGTGCTAAAACCAATGACTGTCTCCAAGTAATTTGAAATATGAGTATTCAAAATCATGCTGCTATGGACTTAACATCCAGGGTACTGTTTTGTGTTCCAGATTGTCCAGCTAATACTTACCATGACCAGCGATAGGGCTGGAGGAAACAGCATGAAGCTGTGTCAGGAGAGGTTTAGACTGGGTATTAGAAAAAGGTTCTTCACCCAGAGGGTGGTCGGGCACTGGAACAGGCTCCCCAGGGCAGGGGTCACTGCATCAACCTGACAGAGTACAAGAAGTGCTTGAACAACGCTTTTGGACACATGGTGTGACTGTTGGAGATGTTCTATGCAGGGCTAAGAGTTGGAGTCAATGGTCCTTGTGGTTCCCTTCCAACTCAGGTTATTCTGTGTTTCTATGATTCGAAATACCAAGAGTAAAATGTTCTTGGCATAGATTGGTTTTCTTCATCCCCAAGACAGTAACTATCCATGCTTTTCTCCCCTGTCTTTGAGGAAAAGTAAGCAGTATCAGTGGTGCAGCACTCTAACAAACTTACATCAATTTAGACTGATGCTACCTTTCAGTTACTTTAATTAACATTAAATTTATTACAATAATTTTAAATAGAACTGTGAAAAATAAATCCATAATGCCATTTTCTAGAGTAAAATAGGCCTAGGCCTAGGTCTAGGTGTAGGTGTAAGCAGAGGTGTAGGCATGTCAGGCTTTTCATTGTCTGACTCATATTTAAGTGCTTTTACACACAAACACATGCACACACTGTCAAGTCACAGTTTAACAGAATTTTAAACTGTGACCTGAACATTAAGTATTCCATGTGAATGCCCTGTGTACTAGATCATTTAAGACAATGATTGCATTAAAGCACCTTTCATCACCACTCAAAGAAATTTTACCTAATTTTTTTTTGATTCTTCAGAGCACAGCTTAGAAAACTAAACCCAAAAACCTGAAAATACAAAAAATCTAATAAACATAACAAAGACTGATTCCTTATTTAAATCACATTAGCTAATCTCATTTCTTCAAATAGTCAGCTGAGTGTAATACAAAAAGAAATTCTAAAGCTGTATACTTTTATATGAAGTGAGTTTTTCAGTCATGGAAAATAGTTCTAGTTAATGAATGATTTGTTAACTCCAGTCCTGTGAGTAGAAGAAAACATCAAGAGTAAACAGTGCAGCAATTAAATATTAGTCTTAAGGCTTATGTATGAAAAACATTCTTAAAAGAAAATTCGAGATCTAAGAGAAAGAAGTAACTACCATGAGTATGTGCAGCACTTGAACAGTTACAACATTAATTGTTTATAACTAACACAGACATGTTGTATCAATAACAAACAAAACATCAACAGCACTTCTAAGGAAATGTCTGTAAATTAAGGTCTGTGGATTAATGTGTATCCATGGTGCTTCACTGTTAAGGAAGTGCCTAGCTTATCACCCAGCAGATCCACCACAGAAATAACAATGAAAAAAATCTTCTATTTGAAAACAGAAAAAAACCCCAAAAGAAACATACCAAAAACCTTTTTCAATTTAGTTTGAGAAGGTGTCTTAAGCAAATCTCACAGCAGTGGTAAAGGAGAAAGTGCTCATTTTCCTATGACAGCTTCATGTGATCTTTTGAACTGCATCACCAATTATCAATTTCCTACTCTCTATGGTGCCTGGATGAAGAGGCAGACACATTGATCAAAATGTTACTAAAGCATCAATTGGCAAGAGATGTTTGGATGCTATTTCAACACTTTGCCCTTTTCATCAGATTCAGGGGCAGGTGGAAAAAGAAAGGAGTTTCCTACCAGACCATATATTTTCTGAAATAAACAAATGTATTCATATTCAATTCTTCATATATAAGCCAAAATGTAGTTTTCAAAAATAAAATCTATTATTTATAATGTAAAATCTTACAGGATTTATATAAGAAAGTAAAAAAATTTAAACAGTGTTTTGTACTATTTTGTACTTCAAAAAATTGAGAACTGAAAGGTAGTTTTAAAAATATGAATTGCGGGTGATTAAACAGTGGGAAACATGTAATGTGACTTTTTCCATTGCTGTGACTTCAGTGTTAGAAGCCAAGTAGAAAATATGAGACAGCCTTCTGATAATGTCAGACTGCAGCCTTGCAGAGTCCAAAAGGGGTCCTCTCTTTATTAGCAGCCTTCAAGACAGTTAGAGCTGGCTATTGCCCAAATTGTTTTAGCTTTAGCTTAGCTTTGTACATACATGTGGCACAATGGTTTTTGTCAGAATAATTCTGGTACATTTCTGTACCAAACCAATTGTTAAAAATAGTATTTATTCTTTGTAGTTATAACACCATGAACTGCTAGAGTAGTATGTCAACAACCTCCAGTTACAGCTAGGCATATCTGACTTATGGAGTCATACCTCATGTGACATTTCTTCACTTTTTGACTGCATCTTGTTGTTGGAAGACAGAAAATAAAGCAAATTTCCTGTCCTGTTTTGATAGGGAACATCCAAATAGATTGGAGGGACTTTCAGTATCCAATAGAAACAAGGCAGTAACTACTCCCAGTTGTTTGTTAATACAACACAAATGCAACAATCAATACATAGAGAAAAAAAATATATAAAGGCCTAAAAATACAGGCATCAGGCAATTCATTCCCTGATTTAGAAAAACTGCTCTTAACAGCAATAAATTCCAACAAATATATAACTTTCAGGTAATAAAGCAGGTCCTCAGTAGGCCTTTTCTCATTTACCAATATAGTTTTTACAACTACTGTAGATCACAGATTACCAAAGAACAGAATTTTGAAGTTGTTTCTGGTTTTGCAAATGCATGTGTAAAATACACATGGAATCAAAACATACTTGCTATAAAATAATAGTGCTATTCTTTGGGGTTCCAGTGCTTTCCCAAGAGATAAGGAAATAATTTCGTGTGTCTTGATTTTATTATCTCACCTGCTTCTTCTTAATTTCATTCTATTTCTTTTCTCTTTTTTATTATGTATTAGAAAAAAGTCATTCCCTTTGTAATATGTGCCCAGAACATTAACAATGCATTCAGAACTCTTTTTATAGCACCTTAAGGATTTGAGAGTGTTTTATTCCTATTTTAAAAACAATTCTTTCAATATCTGGCAGATATTCTGCTGATCAAATTCCAACAAGATGAATAAAAATATTCCCTCTGTTGCAATGACTTACAAGTTTTATCTCCTAACTCAATAAACTCAGAATATATCCTGTATGTTACTGAACATCAGTGAACAGTATGCTATGAAACGTTTTCTCCCAGCTAGTTTTCTATTATCCAGTTTAGAGACACAAAATGTCCAATTTTACTAACCTGTGGATTTTTACTTTATTTAAACTAAACACTATAGTTGAGAAGTATAACATTGGAAAATTTGGAGACCTACTTTTAAAGACCAACAGTAACCTACAAGAGTTATAAGTAAAATGGGAAAGAGGGTTGACACACTAAAAATGCTTTTCTGTCTGTCTGTCTATCTATCTATCTATCTATCTATCTATCTATCCATATTTGTGAATATCTGTAGCTATATCAAGTGAACATTATGTGGTGGGTTCTAAACCTAATCACAGAACACTATTTTGATTTCAAATATAACCCCCCTTAAAAATCTTCTTAGGAAGTGATATATTGTGATAACTCAATATGCTGAATTAGTTCACAAAATGATGGATTTTTCATGTAGAGACATTTTTTAAATTGAATTGTTTCACTAGGCACCTGCTTTAGGACAATTAACTTAGCATTATCTATGCTAAGCCCTATTTCAGTCCATCAAGATTTCTGTAAAGAAATGAGTGTGTCTAGAACACAGTGTTAATACCACAAAATGCATTTGTAAGTCTTCCTTTCATTCAGGTCTGTCCATTTCTACAATTAGATTTTGTCAGAAACTGGACAGTTTTCCTAATCATCCCACTTGAGGGTTAGCAGAAGAGTTCTGACATCTAGCATATCTGACTTGTTTTTCCTTCTCACTCTTTCACTGTGAGATGCAGGATGAGATGATATTCCAGATACCTGAGAGATTGGTTACTATTAGCTCTTAGGGTTTTTTCAAAGCCCTTTCACTTGACTTCAAGTCAGGATGGAACTGCACTGGAGGAGGCATTTGAGGAGTGCACCCAGTGCACTCCAACAGTTAATCACATAACAACAACAACAACAATAATAAAAATTAAAAAACTAGACTGGAGCTAGACTTCATTAAAACCCCGCATATATTTATAATGCTGGTCCTGAAAAACAAGTGTTTTTCTCTACAAATCTCACCAAGCCACACTACTTGTTCCAATTTAAAGTAGTACTTCAAAAGGGTCAAAAGAGTGGTTGCTGTCAGACACAGAATAAAGGTTCGATGGCAGACTATTCACTCATTTTGTAAGAGCTCCTAAATAAACATATTTTATACTAAAGTTCTAGAAATGAAGCTTAAGTATGTTTTCCTTTTATATAAATTTACATACTTAACCACTGCTGACCTGGACTGGATTTCATGAAGAGCCCTCCAGATAGGGCCAGCACGGTCTCTCATTATTGCCCTCTTGGATCACCCAAGGAGTCTTCTCCTAAACCACAACAGTCTAAAAGATCTCCTAATCCAATTTTAGATCTCTGTAAATAAATAGTATTTTTTCTATTGGAAACAGATGAGCAGATTGGCATGCATCTGCTTATTCTCATATGAGAAATTCTTAACTGTACCTATTACTTGACTGCACACTTGAATTCATCTGTGAAAATATAGTGATGCTATTTACCCAAGAGAACCATTTATTCTACTCTCCTTAAAATAAACATTACAGGAAGATCCCTGGTGTTTTCTCACTGAGAAACTTACCTCATTTATGACATATGTGGTTTCTATATAATAAGGTACTGTATACAAGATGGATCAAAACTGAAATAATGAATTATTTTACACCTGAAGATTCAATGATTGCTCAAATGCAGAAAAATTAATCCATGATAAACTGTTTACTTGTATGTTTTATTTAGGTGTGCTCAAGTTTATTATTTGACACTAATGTCATCTGTCAATCTATTCTATGACCATCAGTGCAGAAATATACTGTTAATTTTCTGGTTTATTCTCTATTCTGCTCTGCTCTGTGCTGGGGTGGCCTCATCTCAAGTGCTGAGGGCAGTTTTGGGCACCACAATGTAAAAAAAAAGATATTAAGCTGTAGACAATGTTCAAAGGAGGGCAATGAGGATGGTGAAGGGTCAGGAGGGGAAGCTGAATAAGGAGTGGCTGAGGTCACTTGGTCTGTTCAGCCTGGAGAAGACTGAGAAAAGACCTTATTGTGGTCTTCAACATTTTCACAAGGGGAAGAGGACAGGAAGCTACTGATCTATTCACTCTCATGACCTATGAACTCCAAGAAATAGCCTAAAGCTGTGTCAGGGGAGGTTTAGGTTGGATACTAGGAAAAGGTTTTGATCCAGAGAGAGGCTGGGCACTGGAATGGGCTCCCCAGTGAAGTCATCAAAGCAAGAGTCTGTCTGAGTTCAAGAAGTGTTTGGATAACTCTCAGGCACATGGTGTAATTCTTGGGGTTTCTTGCACAGGACCAGCAGTTGGACTCAATGACCCTGATTGGTCCCTTCTAACTCAGCATATTCTATGATTCTATAATTGAAGTATTACTTCAGAGCACACACAGTAATAAAATAAATAAATAAATAAATAAATAAATAAATAAATAAATAGATAAATAAATATTCACTCTGAAGTTCTTGTACCAAAGTATTGCCCTATTTCAGAAATTACGTTTATGGATTTCAAAATACGGACTATATATAGTCCTTTTACATCAATCCTCCCCCTCCACCTCCCCCCTCATTCTTTCTAGTGGATAACTAAATTGCACATAATATACTTTTCATTTGAAAGTATATGCCTGTCTAGGAACAGGTAACTGTAACAAATACTTCATATGTATTCAGCCTCCTAGACATTGCTGTTGTTATCTCATTCCTATTTTCCTCTATAGTCACAACAAACAGAAGAGCAATGCATCCTAATTTTTGGCAGAAGAAGCATGATCTCAGCACTCTTTTAAATCCTCATCATTGTAAGAAGCTTGCTCATTCCACTGAAAGACAATGCACAACTTTACAATCTTTCCTTTGTGTGCAATAAGGGGAATGTGGCACACAATCAATGCTTTTGCTTCATATCAACAGAAGCTCCCAGAACTAGCTCTAACAAATTTGCAAAAGAATACTACATTAAAAATCATTCTGAATCTGCTTTTCTTCTTGTAATTCTTGTACTTCCTTGGACAAAGACTTGCTATCATCTCAGTGATCCTTTTCCCAGTCCTTTGAGTAGCCCTGCATACCTGAGATAAATGCCATTTTTCATGTAGCTGAATAGTGTAGGTTACAAAATATATTTATTCTCCTTCCACAGGCCCTGAAAAGTAATCCATGAGTGTCAATATTTTATATTATATCAAATAGTGCCCAAAATTTCTGACTGAAGAATGGTATGGTTTGATCAATTCCTGTTCCCAAAAATATTCTCCAATCCCACCCATCAGGGAACCCTGAAAAAAGGCTTTGGACTGGATTTAGCAGAGGTAATGTACTTCATGCTGATAGGAAGGAAGCCCAGTTGGGAAGGATTCATCAGGGGCTGGCAGAAATCCTGTTTCCAGTTCCAGAAAGAGGTTAATGGGAGCAGAGAGCTGTGCTATCCTAAAGACCGAGTTTTACTTAGTCTCATGATTAGCCTTAAGAATGTAGGGATGTCAATAGTCGAACTTGATTATCTTGGAGTAAATATACTTGATTACCTTTACAACCTTGATTCAGTGGTTGGATGACCTGTGAGAACTTAGCAGGACACTCAGGAGCAGAGTGTGTCAAGTACTGTCAGCCAACAAAGTGGGTGTTATTAGCAGACAAATGCACTGTGCATGATGACTGCCTAGACTTGAGCACAGTTTTCAGTGTTGCTTCTCCTGGTGATGCCTGTAACAGGGACACTGAAGAACCAGGGGATCTGCTACAGGGTCAGAGATGAAAGAGGTAGATAGACCTGAAGTCTTCCACTCTTCCTTATGATTTTCAGATTATTAACAGGAGATTGCTGCAAGGTTTTCCATCATCTCTGTGTCT
Source organism: Cisticola juncidis (assembly GCA_013400215.1). Taxonomy (NCBI): domain Eukaryota; kingdom Metazoa; phylum Chordata; class Aves; order Passeriformes; family Cisticolidae; genus Cisticola; species Cisticola juncidis. The sequence continues at coordinate 429,354 of VXBR01008021.1, forward strand.
AGCATCATCCAGCCAGTGATGTTCATCAGGTACTTCCACAATAAAAGAAGAATAATTTTACCTGCACACTTTCACAATCTCAAAAGAAGTATTTTCAATTCAATTCAAAATCACCATTCTTAAACCAAAATATGCAGTTGATGGATCCTTTTTTAGCCTAAAAGATTTTAAAATATTCATTGAGGCTTAAATCAAAAGACCCTGAGGTTACCACAATAAAAAAGAATGACAGAGCAAAAAGAATCCTTCAGAGCTATACTTTCTTCATGTTTACATGTTTCCCTAGGCATTTTACTTTGGCTGTTAGGACAGGCTATAGAAGTAAAGTAAGAAGAGTAACTTTGCAAGCTATCTCTAATTGTAAAGCTTAGAAAATTACTTATTGTCTGTCTCTTTGCACTATTTTTATCTTGTTAAAATTTTCTTGCTGTTCTTGATAGATCACATGTATTTATGCCTTCTGGAGTTCATCTTAAGATTATACTGCATTCTTTAGCCTAGTATTATACTGAAGTGTCCTGGATATTAATGAGTTACCATCATTCATTCAAACAGAGCTGATATTATTGCAACATCTAAATTGTTCTATCTTTGCACTACGTTATTTTTTTTCCCATTAAAATTCTATGAGACTACGATTATCAAAAAATGTTAAACTGGGATCATGGTCCTAGAATAATAACTCTGAATGATTTTAGAGGTTTATAGCCTAATTTCTTCTTTAACATTCAATTATATAGAATGCACAGAGGAATAGTGGTGAAAACATTACATCTTGTGGGGAACAGCTGGAAGTCCTATTTTCCAGCTACAGAAACGTGTTGCCTCATGAAGCTTTCTCCAGGGTGTTGTGAATCCAAACTTCCTGTATGCAAAGAAGTCTGGCTTCTATGGGAAATAAAGAAGCAACGCCCATCCATACCACCCTAAATTATAGCAGGAGTTGCCAACTGATTTAGGCACTTGGAAAACTGCCATATCCACAGTTACTACACAATTTGGCAATGTAAGGACCATAAGGGGACTTTTCAATGAAAAACACAAGAGTCAGGGAACGTAGCTATCTGAATAAAGGAGTGAGTTTCAGAGATTTGCAATTGTAAATTCAGAGCATAAATCCAAGTGAGCCTCCATTTCCAGAAAACTCTCTGCTGTCCCTGGTGCATCCATCTCTGTACCATGAGGGCTGTGAACATTGTCCTTGGAACTCCATTTTCCTGGTTATATGCAATATGTTGAATATAAGATTGAAATTTCATTTAACATTTTTCACAACCTTACATGGACTTTGATAGTATAAAAGAAACAGAATCAGGAGGACCAGAAAAGGAACTGATGGTCTTGTGAAAGACATGTTCTAGACATGTGAGGCCTGATTATCTTTCAGATATTGAAATGGGGTAAATGGGACATCAATGAAGTACAGAATTAAGGCACACTTTAAAAAAATGTTTTGATCACTGCTCAACTTAAGAAACTATTTTGAGGCTCTTCCTTCCACAATTAAATATCAAAATTATTTTGAAGAGATAATGATTTCTGACTCAAGAGTCATACTGTGTGCTTCAATACTTACTTGATACAGTTATGGTAACAGGCCAGACTTCTTAGACTACTTAACTTCTACTCCGGCTTGAAATTTTCTATTATCACACCCAGGAAGAATCAGAAATAGAGTTCAACAGGAAGACAAATGGTGGTGATAAGGCCAAAAGACATCAATCAGCAATTTGTTTATATGCACGTATATAAATATATAATATATAAACTCTCCTCCCACATTCATTGTCCAAGTCTACCCTGACCTCTCCTATACCTTGCCTTTGGCTTTTCCCATAAGCATTCCATTGTAAAGGTTCATTCAATCTAACAAACTCCTTCCCATATCCTGGGACAGGTTTTTATGAGACTGCTTATTACCAGTCAAAAGATTTGGATCTACTATGGCCTATCAGTCAGTGATCTGAGAGCTCTGGACTTTTCCAGTGTCTCTGTTATGTCCTGGTACTTAGTTTGTTTATCTGGCTGCCTAATTTATTACTCCATAACAAATGGTCCTTATTAGTAAGCAGCCCGTTCACAAGCTGCCTCGTAATGTCCTTATGTTGCCCTTACACACCCTCACACTCTGAGCAGGCAGATCTCTCTATACAGATGCAGAGACTTGATTGTAACTCAAATCACTTAACACGGGACAGTGTTCAAAGAGAATTCCAATTTAAATAAAACAAAGCCAAGAGAGCTAGTGAAATAAGCAACACCTCTAACAGGCCCAAGACCAATGCAACGTGAGAAACCAACCTCAGAAAGGTTCCTGGGAGTGAGTACCAATTAATTTGTTAATATCTAAAAGATGTTTTTGGAAAGAAAAGCGTTGACTGTTTTGTCAATGACCATTTGGCCAGAGAACCTATGTAATAGGTCACCAATAAACTTTTCTATTTCATCAATAAAGAGAATTATTGTTTGATTTATGTATATTTTTATTGCAGATTTATTTTTAGTATGTATCACTTTTGTGTAGAATAATAGCAGTGGAAAAAATACTATTTTTCCATTTAGAAAAAGAAGAAAAGAAAATGCCTTTTAAAGGAACAACACTTTTAACGAAATGTGCTCCTTCTATGAGAGTCTGAAATTTAAATATCTATTTTAAAATGAAAGAAGATAAATAACAATAAAGGCACTGAAAAAGGCAGAAATAAAATATTACAACCTCCAGACAAAGGTTTATATAATATAATAAATTTCCAAAATATAATCTGTCTTTAAATATGTTGACCTTGTGGAATATGCTGTTTGGTTTTAGCAGCAGTGCTTAGGATTTTTCACTAAAGTTGTAAATGCAGAGACATGCTCCTTCACAATGAGAATTATTTATTAAAGCAGTTTTTCCTTTAAAAGAACATATATCAGGTTAGAATTGTACAATTGTAGAACCGTAGAATTCCATTTGGGTTGGAAGGGACCTTAAAGATCATTTAGTTCCAACCCTCTGCCATGGGCAGGGAGACCTCTCACTAGACCAGGTTACTCAATGCCCTGTCCAACATGGTCTTGAATATTTCCAGGGATAGGGGAGATGAGGAGTTCTTGTTTGAAGAACCTGTTCCAGTGTCTTGCCACCCTTGAAGAATTTCTTCATAATATCTAATCTAAACATACCCTCTTTGAGTTTACAGTTGTTAATTTTAAACAGTCTTTGTGCTTATTCATGCTCTAGCAACTCAAGACTTGTACTCTTCTCATGGTGTCTCTGCTAGAATTACTGTAGCAGATATTTTGGTGACCCACTGGGGACCCTCACTTGTTCTGGACTGAAAATGTTCAGGTTATACCTGTGCTCCCTGGTAGTGATTGAAAGCTGGTTTTCAGGACACTTCTAAGGCAGCAGGTAGATGCCTTCTGGTAGGTGCTCAAAGGGTTGGGTGCTGCTAGAAAGTAAGTAGAATGAAGTGGTGGCTGGGACTCAAATGGATATTTAGTTTTCCAGTGTGCAGGTCATGCAGGATTTAATGGAACCAGTTTTAGTCCTTCCCTCCTGTATTAAAAAGTAGAAGAAGAATCCCACAACTTCAGTTTTTCACTTTAGCCTCAACACTTAAAATGAATTTTGGTTTTTTGGGGGCTTGGAGTTTGTGTGTGCATGTGTGAGTGGCAGCCTCTAGAGGAACTAGAGCACTGGCTTCAGGCTAATCTGGCTGCTGATCACACAGCATTACTTGGTGAATGACTGGATGAGGGGGCCTTTCTTCTGATTAAGGAGGGATTCAAAACAATGTGGTTTCATGTGTGTCAAGGGTCAACATAAAAGAAAAAGCTTCTTACAGCACTCAGGCTGTTACTCATTACAACTCTAATAAAATGCTTACAAGAGAGAAAAAAGTATTCAAGTAAAGGGTACATTTCCACATTCTTTTCAATAACCAGGCTAACACATGCAGCATGGTCTAGTGGTAATATGGAGGAAATTCTAAGGGAGGAAAATTATCTAGAAGAATCAAATATACAAAAATTTACCTGTCTTCCTGAAAGCAGGTCTACAGAGATTAGGGCAAATCAAATGTGTCACAATACAGACAAAGTACTTAGTAAGTGCTCATGTTTAAGTATTTGAATGCTCAATTTATTTATTTGGGTTTTTTTTATCTTTCATAGCACTTATTCTATGAAAAAATTAACCTGCTAAATTGTTGACTATATTACAAGGTCTTCAAAGCTCTGTTGCTGATAGCAGTTTGGGTAATACCATGAGATATTAGCCTTTCCTCATACCTGGAAGGAATTGCTTTGACTCTCAGCAAGAAAAAGTCTGAATGATTCTGTCTCGAATCCAGCTGTAATCAAGTTCATTTACTCTATGCAGACTTGCCTTGGAGAAATACTTTTCTGATGAGGAGCACAGCTAATTACATTGGAATTAAAGCTTAATATTTCCACCTACTTAAGAACTGTAATTCAAATTGAAGTGAGAAAAATTGGCAGATTAAGTAAAATCAACCTGGTGTGGTTCTCTGAGGTGGAAAGCAGAATGTTGACGGGCAGCTAAATTCACTTTCCTTAACATCCCATTTTTAAACTAGATATGTTCTGAACATATGAAAGTCATTATTTTAAGGCCAAACAAGCACTACAGATTTATATGTGTTTCTGAGATTTCAAAAACATGAAAAAACAAAGAGAATGTTTAATAGCTGTCTTCAGGACAGTGATAATTGCTATGACATCTATAAAGACGTGGAAAGAATGGTACATGAAAAGAGAAACTCATTTGTTTACAGTGACAATTCTGGAGTACCATTAATGGTTATATTGCAGTTTTATCTAAGGAAATGAGTTCTTTGATTTATTTAGTATGTATTTGGTCTTAACTCACACGGAAACTGCATCTCATGCAAAGGAAATTGCAATATAAGTAGTTTGGACATTCTTTTCCCTGCACTTAATGTGCTTTCCATTATTTGGAACATAAGAAAAAAAGTCAATTAGACCCTAAAAAAGGAGAAAGGGCTCTGAGAAGAAACACTTATCAGCCATTTAGATGGTAAGCTGAAAATACTTCGAGTTCAGACTGAACAGGAATTTATGTTCGAAAATATCTTAAACATCATATATTGAGGAAACCCTGTACTTCAGCTTCTATATGTTACCTTTATTGGAGCTTTTATAGAAAGAAAAAAATCCCCTTTTTATAAATGTATCACTACTCCATATTTTGTTTTAACATTTTACTTTGGATTCCCTTTAAACTTATTTATTCATTCAAATATTATTTAGCTCAGTATGCTCTGTTTATCTTATATAAGACCCCCCCCCTTTTTTTTTTCTTTGTGTTTGCTATTTTCTGTCTTTAAGCTAACAAATGAGAAATGTTGTTCTTTCTTGTTCTTCCACAGCTGTTCACTGAGAAGCTTCTTTTTAATCAATGTCCAAAATCTAAGGATTTTGGTTGCATTTCTGGTATATCATTTCGAACCTATTTTTGCTGATTCTGGTAACCTGAAGTTATCTGCAAGTAGAAGCAAACAGATTATGAATGTCATACCTTGCTAAATTAAGGGTTCTGACAAGGAAAGAAAATTATAATATTTTTAATTGGTTAAAACAATGGTTAAAAACACTATCTCAGTATTAGAAGAGAATGAAGACAGTTAAGCTCTTACATTTTTCAAATGTAGCACAAGTATTGAAGAAAAACCCCATAAACGGTAGAAAGGCTATATATGAGAAGATAGGAATAAATAGGAATAAAAAACCAGTACCTTGATTTGCAGTGCGGTATCACAGTAATTGGTTATATTGTGTGAAGTATTAAACTTAGATAGACGGAATTGATTGACCACGGGGAAATTGAACCACTACCAAATTTTCACTGCCAAATCAAAGATTGCCATGTATCTTCCCTCTCTTACTTTTGCAGTCTAAACACACATAGAGAGAGTCAGAAACTAGGTTTAAACCAGTAAAAATAAGACATCATAACCAAATCTTTGTCAGTATCATTTTCGTGCACTGAAAAACTATGAAGTTCGGTGAGCAATACTTACAGGAAAAAGTCTGCCTAACTAAATTGCTATAAACCATTTTTTATTACTGCAGTAACTAAGAAAAAGAAACACCAAAGGTGAAAGTATTAAAATGTTATTAAATCATGTTCCTTCCCACTTAATAAGCTCCAAGTATGACATGAAAATCGAGGTTTTATGAAACATTTGCAACTTCAACTCTTGGTAGTAGTGCACTATTTCTTACAGAAAATCAGAGAGTGGTCAGTGTAAGAAGTATTGAAATGGACAGGGTGGGAATGCCTGGGAAACTTCTAGTTGGAAAATGCTGAATTTCTTAGTTATGGGAGCAAAGTCTAGTTAAAACTACTGAAGACAGAATAGGCAGGGTCAGGCTAGCCCACTCTCCTGAGTGTTGGAAGAGTCAGCTTTTGGACTTTTGGTATCACATCTCCAGCACCTGCTGAGGAAACAAGAGTGCTTCCAGTACCTTATATCTCACCAACTTTTTTGAGGCAGTTTTAAAATAAAATATTCTCCTCCTCTGAAAAGGCTCAAAGGCTTACACTCAGGCAAGGAATAAGAGTTATATATTATCTGCTGAATCAGGTCCCTGGAGAGATGCTGCAAACACTCCTGTCTCCATCCTCACAATTTCTAATAAACTCATTTCTACAGCTCTCTGCTCTGTGTTGGATACTGTTAATATTATTCTAACAACTTCCAAAGGCACAGGCAACTCTGCTGCTGCTGCACCCTTCTAGTTTGCATGTGGGAGTGAAGGCAATCTTCTGCTGTTTGACCTTGGTGCAGAGTAGGCACATACCATGGAAAAACAGATGTGAGGCCCAGATATACAGCAAATGATTCTTTCTAAGGCAAATGCTGATGACTATTCCCCTGAAGTTCCTGCGGTGGTGATAATGCATCTCTAAACTGTGGGAAGGTCCTGCTTAGTTAAAACACAGGGATTTAAAACTACTTATTAAAGAAAATTCTTAAAGACTAACTACTCTATAGCATAAGCTCTTAACAGTCTTAAACCAAGGTATTCTAAAATGTTCTGGAAGTTACGATGAAAAATGTTTTATCTTATATTATTCTATAGTAAGAATTTTTAGCACAGTTTTATTTGAAAACTTTGTTTTCACTTGCAACACACTTTTCGATAATCTTCTCATCCACTGGGCAGTATCAGTTGCCCATTAACAAGCATCTATGATAAACGGCTGCACTTGAAAACTGAGCTGGATTTGAAACTAGAGAAGTGGGATTACTGAATTCAGTCTGCAGAAAATAGAAAGAAATATTGCCAAGTTTTCTACTGAAAGATGTTAAGACAACTTATAATTTTTTGCCTAAACTCAGTAAATGAATACGAGTATCTTAACTCATCTCAGCAAAATTTTCACCCTTCTCAAACCATTTTACATATACTTGCATTTTTCCTAGAACATTGATTACGATTAATTATGATTCACTCAAAACAACAAATTTAAACAATAATAGTAATTTTTTAATAGAAGCTTGCAGGAAATTTTATTTAAAGACTGCTAGCCAAAGACTGTTAGAAATTTTATTTAAAGACTGCTGCCAAAGGCAGCACTACTGTTATATTCCAACTTAAAGTTTGTTTCTACCTTTCTGGATTAATTCTATTTGAATTAATTATGATATGGATTAATGAAGGTACTTGAAAAATTAAATTACAAAACTTATCACAAAAGCCTTCTGTCATAATCCTTTTTCTTCTTCTATCACCTAGATTATATCAGACCTAGGGAGAGTGCAAACTGTGATGAACCTTGCCTTTTGGAATCTGGAATACAATGGCTTGCAATCAGTTTGAAGGCCTGATAAAGGTTTTGCATCTGAAACTGTTCCAAAATGTTGAGAATTTGTAAATACATCTGTCTGAAAGTATTATTATATTGCCAAGTGAATTATGTTGACCCAAGTTAGATTTCAGACCCCTTTTACTTTGGGAAAAACTAGAGATACTAAATATAATTGTTAAAGAATACAATTAAATAAGCACATAATTAGATGTCTCCATAGACTCAATTAATTGAATGGAAACATTCCATGTTGAAAAAATATGTAAAAATATCAGTCATTACAGAAAATTTTAAAAAACTGCCTCACTATATTGCTGAAAGCTTTATGAATTTTACCAGTCTAAACTTCTAAGCAGAGAACACACAAAATTTTACTATGCATTTGCAAAGGTGCTCAATGTTTACATAATGATTCCTCTTCAAAGATGAAAGAATGAATGAGGAATAAATAAATTGTGACCTTCCTGCAAAACACCTTTAAAGATGGATCATGTAGGGTGATGCTTCACTGCATCCAATACATTAATAGTTATTAAGCTGACAGAAAGTCAATTTCACCATAACTTATTCTGTACCAGAAAGTGACAATAAAATGAAGAAAAATAAAAGGAGAACATTCAATCCATGCTTCCTGCAAATGTCAGTGTACATTTTAATAGAAAAAAAAGTCTTCATAGACATTAATGAATAAGCTGTACATAAAATTTAAAAATGCCCAAACCCTATATATGCATTCTTATCATGTACTGGTTTAGGTGTTGACTGATTTTGAAGTGCAATGATCCTTTGAAGTCATGCAGGACAAGTGTCTTCAATTGCCAACAGTGCCTGATAGGAGTATGATTTCTGCCACTCCTAAAGCAGTACTGGGAAAACATGAAATCATGCAGCCATCACTACTACACAGGTACTTAGAAATAAATTATTATAAAGGGCATCTAATATAATCTGCCATGCCAGTAAGTTATTGCATACTAATAAGGTTATATGAAATAAATAACATTTGACACAAAACAAAATATTAAGTTTTAAAGACAGCAAAAAGTTGCAAATTAAAATGCTAAAAATATACCCCAGAAATGTAGAAAAAGGGCATTTTGGATTCTGGGAATGAAAAATAACAGGCAGATTTACACAAGGATTGCTTTATCTTATTTTTACTGTCCTGAGATTAATGTGAGTATATACTGAATATATTTCCAGCAGCTCAGTTATTTTAAATAACTGAACATATGCAGTGCAAGAAGAAACTGTTGCATGACATGGTCATCCAATTATCTTGTGTATTATACTGAGCTACAGTCGCATATTAAGAAGGTATTACAATTAAACAAATGACAGCTTGAATCAGGCACTGAAATTCTAATCCCACTTTAACTCTGCCTTAAATGATAATCTGAAACTAATCCTCTGTGCCTGATACTGAAATTCCAGTGTTTTCACAACTCGGCCAAACATCTCAGAGTTGTTTGCTTCTAATGAGATGAGTAACACAAGCTGTTCACAGAGATCATAAGAGCTGAGCTTTTCCATGTGGAAACTTTAATGCACAATCTAAATGCACCTTGGTGAACACTGGTGTTGCAGGGGGTCCAAAAATACCTTACAGAGAAGGGATAGAGCACTCCATAAATCTTTCTTTTGTTCACAGAGCACAGGCATTTCTAGAGATTGAGTTAAAGTGATAAACACTGTCCTAAATGTTTTTCATAATATTTCAATGTTACTTAAAGCTTTACTCTTTCAAGACTGCTTTTTTTTGTGCAGAGTTTAAATTGCTTATGTATTAGACACAGAACTTTATTTGGCAACTTACATTAAACAGAGATTTGTAATTTTTTTTTGCCAAAAAAAAATACAGTGCAATGGAGTGACTTGCAAACAGAATAACACTGGACATAAAGCAGATAAATAAGAAGTTCACTGAGACAAATGGCACTTAAAATCCTGCAAAAACTAAGGAAATTGAAAAATTCTCTGGCCTTTATATGACAAAAAAGGGACAAACAATTATTTTAAATAATCCAACAAACAGCTTGTTTTCTGTCAAATGTTATTTATTTCATACACCCTTGTAAATGTGTAGTAATTTACTGTAGAGGACCACACCTCAGCATGGTTTGTCTCAAGCATTCTGAATATTGCAACAGCAGAGGTGATGGAAAGTGAGGGTCCCATGGAGGAGAGGCAGTGCTGTTCTGAGCCAGCTTCCTGCTCCTCTTTGAGGCTGGTGCTCAGTCCCACCCTCCCAACTCATTTCCTGGAGAAGGGCTGGCTGCACACAATACAGAGAACACGTCAAAAGTCTAACTTACACAAGAGGCGTGCACCAGGTTAACTACAAAAAATGCAGATTAGAAAGATGCTTCCTTGCTGTTTTTCATCCCTGGCATCTCTTTTCTCTCTCTTCTCCTCTCTTTTTCTGTTGTTTTCATCTCATTGCTTGCCCCAGCTCAGGATCATCCCTGCAGCAGCACCAATGCAGGATCTAAGTATTAGTGATATTCTTTGTTTTTTTTCCCTTGCTTTGCCTGAGCAAAGCACAACTATCATATTCTATTCCATACTCCACATTAACCTCTGCTGTGGGAGTGGGGAGTACACTGCTTGTGTAATGGTGTGTTATGGCTTGTGAGCCAGACCTGTGAGGAGTTTCTGGTGGGAGTTGAGAACTTTTTGCAGGGAACTGGGCAAAATAAAGGGCTTGCTATCTGTCACTTGTGGAAGTCCATTGTATGAATTTACGAGCTTGTTAGCCAACACCTTTTCAGTCTAAATAGTGGGCTGGTTGCCAAAGTTTTGGTGACTGTAAACTAAAACAAGACTTCCCTGACAAATGGTCTGGTGTCTTTGTTCAGCCTCACGAGAATTTGTAAGGAACACCGCAGTCCATACCAGTGGGTGGTGACACGTACTGGTATGACAAATGATATTAGCTGCTTATTTATAACAGATGAATTGTTGACACAATTTTATAACACTGTATTAGGTATGAGATTTGCTAGAAGATGAAAGCCTGTAAAGGGGCTAGAAAGAACACCTGTTCTAAAAGAGATTTCAGAAAGATGCCACAAAAGTGAGATTAATTTAGGAATTCCACAGTAATAGTTGCAATAATCTTACTTAAGGAAACACTTTGGTACAGGGTCTAATATGAATCAAAAAGTTTATAAAGCATTGCTAGTGTGTAGATTTGAATACAAACTTATTTGATAGGAACCCTGGAAAAAAACAGTGAGTTATTTTCACACTGAAATGAGTGCAGCTAATATTTCCCCTTTTTAAACTTAGCAAAAGCACAACATATTTCTGACAACAATTCAGCACTTTATCTGATCTGGTATCTGATCTGATCTGGTACCAGTATCTGATCTGGTTTTCCATTACATTTGAACAGCCCAGGTAGAAATGTGTACAGTACATACAGCCCCACTGGATTTCTCTGTGTTTTCACCTACTCTCTGAGACACAATGAAGTTATGATGCTGAAAATCATTCATTAAAGGAGAATTTAACTACAGCCTCAAGTTTTCATTCTATAGTAGGACTTAATTAAAAATCTATTATTGCCAATTTATTGGGAATATGAGTACTGCCATTTTTCTTCTTCATTTCATTTGATCTGTCTAAACAGGCAGATTACACGTCAAGAAGACAACTGATTTCCAAAGAAGATTTCCATACATATGAAAAATGTGGCAGTGCATTGATTTGGTTTATTGTTGTTGGTATTAATTCAATTCTCTGTATTAATTCAGTTTCATGTACCCCTACCCCCCCAAATTAATATTCCTTTGTCTCCCTCACAAGAGTTATTTTTAGCTCCCACCTGCCTATGTTATGTAACTATCAGTTAATTGTCAATCTTTCTTCCTGCCTTTGTAAATCCCCTCCTACCCTCTCCTGATTAGTCCTTGCTATGTTTCTCCTCCCCTGAGTCTCCTCAGTAACTGGCCTTGGTTGGCTGGGAACAGCTAACCCCTCCCTCTACTCCTCCTCCTTGTTGGTGGATAAAACCTGTGGACAACTGTGACTCCTCGGTGGGTTGTGAGCTGAGGAGGTGGCTCTAATAAACCCTTCTGTTTGCACAGAACTGTCTCGCTCTTTCTATTCCTCCATCCGGTCGCGTCCACATCGCTTTCTAGCTCCATCCAGGAAGCTTTCAGGAAGCAAGGACCTCCAGGAGTCAGCCCTGCTTGCCAGCTTGCAGGCTGATCTCAACGACGGTGTCTCCAGTGCCTGGGCTGGCCAGTGGCACGGACAGAGGTCCTTTTAGCAGGCACAGCAACAGAAAATCTTTGCCTACAGGGAATTGTTTGGTTAAATTTTCCAGCAACCATCCTTATGCTTGAAGACATTTAACATTTGTGGTTAAATAACCTTGGTACAAAGACCAGGACCATATTCATGAGGTCTACTGATGACATTCTCAACACTGTGGAGAAGGACTGGAATTTCTCACAGGAACAGCTGGAAGTTTTTGATGTATGAATAACAGTAACTGGATGAAAATCACCTGGTATACTGACTGAAATACTTAAGGACTGAAGAGGAACAAAAAAGAAATATTTCTTGAGTTGGTTAACTGCAAAATGACTACAAGCCATCAAGATAAGGCAGTGGTGGAGAACAGCACTGTGCTAGCTGCATCACATAAAGTATTTTTAGCATAGTTCTACAGGACTTCTGTAAAACCACGTTTTTAAACATAAAAATAATTACTTCAGATTGGACTTCATACAAAGACAAATGAAAAAAAATCTGGTACTACCAGTCTACCAGTAGAGGTGGTGGATGAATTTGCACTATAAAGCCAATGCATTGTAAATGGAATATAAGATAGCCTTTTATTGTCCTCGGTGTCCCCAGCTGATTCCCTACGTATGAGGAAATCTGGTTTCCTCAACATTTTAAGGGTGTTGTTGGGAAAAATGTGTGTTTATACACACAATTAACTGTATATACAGTTAATTTGGATCAGCGAAGGCTTTCAGGTAGATGGAAAATATAAGGTTTTTCAAATACAGATAAAATTAAATAAAATACATGCTATTCTGCAAAATAGTAGTATTTTCTTTATTTTTGCTCATGGAATAAAATATTATTACCAAGAAGAATATTACCTGTGGTAGGAAAAGTATTATTAAGCTGACTTTCATAAAAGTGAATGCTAATTATAGCTGCTAATCCAATGAGACACATTTCAGAGGTGTGCATAATCACTACAAATTTCACCTTTCTGTGAATATATAATGAAGCATGAGAGACTTATTTCTAAGCATATCAACTTCTGTCAAGAGATTTTCATTACATCAAACATTGATTAAACTAAACTTAGGTCTACTATGCAAAAGATGGCTTTGAAGTGCTGGTAGACATCATTTAAAATGTATCTTTGCAGAGACCTCTATTACAGTGTTTGAAAAGGAAAGAAGGGAATATTGTCAACTTGCATAATATACTTGAAAATTACAAAGTGGAAAGTTTTTGTGATTTTTGTTAATTTAAATCTGGAGACTGTGGAGCAGCAAAGGAGAAGCAATGGAGGTAATTATAATTAATGCTTTTGATGGTTGTTGTTCTTACTCATAGAAAACTTCTGTTAACAATCTGGGATAAACTATTAAGATCTATGTGGGATCTTGTGTGTGGAAACAACAGCTGAAACATATACATATCCTGTTTATGGAGAAGAACATATACACACTGTGCATATACATACTCTGATACAGGGGAATTCTTCCCTTTAAATAGAAAACCTTCTGTAGTTTATGCCAGTTTTATATTACAGACATAGACAAATGATGTCCTAGTAATCTGGTCTCATTTAACCCTTGTGCCATAGTGTGTGCATTTCTCTCACAGCAATTTCTGCTTATTCATTTGCTTAATAAAACACATGAATGCATGTATTCCAACAAGCTGCAATGTACCTTCATCTGGTCCTACCAAAATGAACAGTAGCACATTCCCAGGACTGTGCTATGTATGTAGTATTATCTTTCTCTTTTACATAGGCTGGGTTTGGGTGGGACAGAGCTGATTTTCCTCGTTGTAACTGGGATGGGGCTGCTTCGGATTTGTGTCACAGTGTTGGTAACTCAGGGATGTTTTAGCTGTTGCTGAGCAGTCTGTGAGTGTGTGGGGACACTGGGAGGGGGCACAGCTGGGGCAGCTGATCCCAGCTGATGAAAGGAATATCTAACTCCATATAGTGTCATGATTAGCACATAAAGATGGGGTAAGAAGAAAAAAAAGGAACATTTTGAGTGATAATGTTTGTCTTTCCAAGTCACCATGATGCATGATGAAGCTAGGCTTTCCTGGAGATAGCTGAACATCTGCCTGCCCATGGTGAGTAGGAAATGAATTATTCAGTTTACAGTAGATTTTACTGTTGTAGTCAGTATAAGTACCCAAAGAATACAAAAGTGGTACTCAATATTTCATTAATGCCCAGAGAGCCTCCTGTCTTCAAATGCAATAAATCTTTTGAAAGAAACAGAATAATTCTTCAGTTTGTAGGAGGATCCTGTGGTAAGTTAAGCTCATTTCTCACAGCACTGAGACACCATCTTTTTTCACTGTTTCTAATAGTAGTTTAGGACACTATATCTTCTAGGAGCCATTGCTCCAAATTTTATTAAAAGCCTTTTTAACACAGTGCTGTTTCTGAGGAGTCTTACAGTTCTCAGAACTGTCAAGGGAAAACTGAAGTGCTCAAAATAAAGCCCTTAAAGCAGTTATTATCAGGATGTGGCCTCACATATTATTTTCCACAATTAATAAGATTACCATTTTCTAGCCCTTCACTGTCACTGTCCTGCTGAACCACCACATCACCACTTTATAAAACCCCATACAAAATTTTTCAAGTACTTGGTCTTTTTCAGGTTCCTGTTGTAGCCCAGCCCCTGATGCTCTTCTAGTCCCGATCAGCTGTGAGGGAGAAAAGCAAAGGTAACTCTGAAGAATGCGAGGGCTGTAACTGAGAAGTTGCATACTCCAGGTTAACCCTAAGTCCAGTAGTGTTAAAAGGAGGGTCATTTTGCAGCTTCCAAGGGGATTCATGGGATGAAATACACATCCAAGCTGACTCCAAAGGCTCCTTCCACAGACAATGGAGAGAAGTGTGCTCAAATAGGAAATGATTCACCTCTGTTCCAGGGATTCAGTTACTTTGTGTAAACAAGTCTACTGAAATTTGGGCTAGGATATGGTCTTCCACTGATGTGCCAGAGCAGAAAAATTGTGTTATTAACAGAACCTATTATATTTGGGGCTGGGTGTTTTTTGGAACTGTCAGGAGAGCAGTTGCAAACATCTGCCAAACCCTAAGTTTTGGATGCCTTAAAGCATCTCAGATATCTTTAAAGACCTCAAATTAGCCCTAGATGTCTAAATAAGGTGCGCCTTAGCAAAGCTTATTCTTTTCCTTAGCAAAGATATTCAAGGGTAATTAGATCAGATACTAATGACTGGAGTCAAGTGAGATGAATACCACTCTCAGTGGTAATCAGACACTGCTTTGAAAAACAACAACTGCAAAATGTATAGGAGTGCTTCTATTACTCTTCTCCCATCCTGCCCCTGCAGCTATGCTGTAGCAACTGAAACTGCACAACTTCCAGGTCTTTACACTGGTGAAATCATGGGGTGTCTGAATACTCTGGCTTGGGGGCAATTTGCCTCTGATATAGTGCATTTCATAAAAGTCATACTTTAAGTGGCATAAATCATATAATTTTCTTTCTTGGGAAAAGGTTCTATGGAGTAAACTATATTTGCAGATATGCAAGGATGGTGTAGATGTGTTATTGTTATTATTATAGCAATAACAAGGCTATAAAAAATTCAGCCAGAACATCCCTTTTTCTTTTTCACCTTTTAATTTAACCGTAAATCAGTAGTAAATACAATGCTCTTCACTGCTGCTTTGAATTAGTGTTGTAGTTTATTGCAATGTCATTGATCTACCAAGATTGTGTGGCCAGCTATCAACAAACAGCATAGACAGGAGAAACAAGGGAAATTGAAATTGAGTCAGACACGATTTAAAAGTGCTAATTAGGGTATTTATAGATAATGCTATAATTTTTGGTTTTCTACTATTTTCAAGATCATATTAAAACATGTAAAGAGCCTTTGCTGTCTAGGGACACATTAGAGGGTGACCTGGAGTGGTACATTCATCAAGTCTGTTTGTGCACCTCTGTGAGACAGGAAATGCCTCAGAAACTGAAGTGTGCCAACTGAGAACTGTAATGGAATTCCATGACCTGAATTATGTTTTGGAGATGTAACTTCAGTTTATGAAGTCTGAATGGAAGACCAGATTACTGGGAGAGGTAATGTCTGCTCCATGAAGTGGTGCCAGAGCTGAGAGAAGGTTGTTCAAATAAGAAAGGCTCCAGTTTGGTGGGACAGTTTCCATCACTCTAAAACTGCTACACATGATCTGCAATGGCAAAATCAAGAGACTTTCAAAATAATTTTCCAAGGAATCTTTATTTTCTTGGATATTTGGAACTGGCATATCTATATGAAATACTGTATTTCTAAGTTCTTTTTTAAATTGTGCTCCTAATGTGGGGAGATTTCAGTTGTATCCTTAGTAATATTTGCTCATGAAAGTTTTGCTGATTAATTGCTAGCTTATTTCTGTCTTCAGTGCTGACAGTCATGATCTGAAATAAGCATGTATCTATTTTTTATTGAAATCTAAAAACACAATGTGAAATGAAAATAATCACATAATTTCCTTCAGTATATCAATAATACACTATTTTACTAGGATTCAAAGTATAATTAAACTGCTGAAAAATCTACTACACAGTAAACCACATTTTTTCTCTAACTGAGAGCCAGTACCTTAGAGGATAATATCCCTGTTAACAAAAAAAGAAAGGGAGATAATTAAAACCTTTATAAAGCATCTGTCATCCAGCTATACTCATTAGGGATTGTAAAAACCACACATTTATTATAAAACATTAAAAAAAGAGTAAATCTGAAGTCCCCACAAAATAAAACAGAAATATTAGAGAAAATATATGTAATGTTCTAATCTTTGCATAAAAATACAGGTATATTACCAAAAACCCCAAACCCCAAGCCTATAACTTTGAATATAGTTCTGATGTGTAAACAAAACAATCTCCATGTAACATTTGCTAAGAAAGAAACAGAATGATGAGATAGTGTGGATCACAGATTATTGCACTTTAATTTCTAAATGAGCTTAGACATCTGTGAAATTAAAACCCCAGGGCGGACAATTTATGTGACACTACGTTGAGAAAGGAACAAAGCTTTGAGATGCAAATTCCAGCTTTCCATTGCGTCAGAGCAGGTAACCTTGCAAACAACCTTCACACAGACCAATCCTCTCCACTCTGACTGATGTCTCCCATATGTATCTGTTTTTCCTCTCCATTTTCCAATCAAGTTGACAGCAATTCCCAGATCATTTTCTAAAGAGACTGATAAAAGCCAGGCTGGACCTGTACCTGTTATTAACCTCCCTTGTACCATTATTACTTATTTTTCTCCTTTGAGATAAGTGGCTACATTGCACTTGCTGATCTTTGCATGTGATGTGTTATTACATAAAAACGGTACTGCAAATGTCAGCCTGTTACTGGGTCATTAAAGTCAGGTCATGATATTTGAAAATTTGATGTTCTTAACCTTTTCAGGAATTAACCAACATATATTACGGGATTATTTATCTTTGTTTGTTGTTTTTGTCATGGTTGTTGTTGCTTACATCAATTATTCATGAACACAAGGGCATATATTATGCTATAAAAAGCCATGAAATCTAATTGATTTATTCATATTATTGAAATGATGATTTAATCATTTATAGTATTTACATAATTATTTTCACTGACCACTTTGAGTCTCCTTCATCATCATGAAGGAAATAATTTTGAACTCTGTATATGCACAAACAGTCATTCAAATGTCTTGTATACATATACATAATAATGTGAGATAGACCAAGATGGAAACTGACCTCAAGGTGCAACAGGGGAGGTTTACTTGAATATGAGGAAAAATTTCTTCACCAAAATGTGGAAACAGGCTGCCCAAGGAAATGATGGAGTCACCTTCCCTTGAGGTGTGTAAAAAATGGGTAGATATGGCACCTTGGGGACACGGTTTGGTGGTGGACTTGCAGAGCTGGGTTAATGGTTGAATTTGATCTTAAAGGTATTTTCCAGCTTAAATGATTCTATGAATCTATTATTCTGTGATACCCTCTGTTTTCTACATGAAAAAAGGCTTTTTGGCCTATCACTGGCATTCCTGAATCATCTTCAGTTATGTACACCTTCCCGTTTGTTATAAAACAAGGTTAAATGGTGGATATTTCTCATTTTCAAATGTGAACTAAAATATTTGATAAAGTATGTGTTTGACAATGGGACATCTCAAAATTTTGCAGATAGGAACGAACTGCAAATCTTAGATAATGCTTGAAATACATCACATGATAGGCATTCTAAGATGCCAGAAATTATGACACTTTCTTATATAACTGCAGCCCCCAAAAATAAAAATTTCTGAAGTTCATTAGTTTTTGCTATCCCGTTTTTGCCAAGAGCTGAGGAAAAAAAAATGATGTTCAAATATTTACCATGTTTGCTTTGAATCGGAACCAAAACTCTTCTGAGAAGCCTTTCAGAGCAGAGTGTATGAACCCAGACTCTGTCTTCTAGTCACATAGATTTATTCTCTAAATAAATCAATTCAAGATTTTTTTCTTGACTTCTTTACCTTCCTTTTGGGTATCACATTAAAATTATTCTTAAATAAACAACATACAAAGAATATTTTTGCTAAGGCCCTACCTAAAATTTTATTACATTTAAATAAAATTTTATTTATTTATTCTATATACTTGAAGAAAAGATGTCATGTAGAAAGTCGTCTATGAGAACCTTTTTTGGTTGCTAGAATTATAATTTGAGGAAAGTTACTAAACAGCTCTGAGGAGGTACTTTTTGCTAGACTCTCATACATGCACTTGTAGAGCAATAATGCCAATGGCATGCTGGCCATCTGCTGTCCAGCTTTAAGAAGTGAATTGTCATTCTTCAACACCAAGAAAATATAATTTTTTTCTTGATATTTCCTCCATGGATTAATACTCTTTAAAATTTAGGACAATTCCTGAAGGAACAAACAATTTTTTACAGTTACATTATTAAAATTAATTTAAAATACGCAGTTTACAATCCCATACTAGAGAAAAGTATTTGTGTGTCTTTTTCACACTCCTGAGAACCCCTACTAAAACAGGGCCATTTTATAACACATGATTAAAACAATTTTGAGTTTAAAAACTCAAAATATGAACTCTAAGAATGTGTCCTATTATAGCAATCACTCTTGTTTGGAAGAAAAAATGGCAAAAAGCTGTCATAACCTGTAAGCAAAACAAGCTTAAAGAAAAAAAATCAGAGTAATGATTCTAGCAGTCATGAAGATGTAAGCTCCAGAAGTGATTTATTACCTTTCTGGGGAGGTGAATGGGGAAAGGTATGATAAACTAATTGCAAGCATGAATATTTTTATGGAAAGCTTTTGCTTCATGTTAACTCAATAAGCTGTTTCCTCAGTTGCTGATGTGACACTACCAACCAGGAATAGAGATGCATCAAAAGGCCATTCACAGAGGGAGGTGCATTATTCTTCCTGGTAGTCCCATGGTGGAGAAGCTGACTCCAAAATGCTAGCAATATGGCTCTTCAGAGAAAGTAGAATATGCCTTCACTCATTTTTCTGAGTCATTTATTATAGTAAACTTCTTTTGCCTTTTGTTATTGTGTTATTACTACCAGTGCAATCTAGAATCAGTGGGATGCTCATTAGAGGTTTTTTGGTTTTTTTTGCTTTTGTTTGGTTTGGATTTTTCGTTTAGTTTTTTTTTTTTTTTAAGAAATTCTCATTCTTTCATGTTTTTTCTTAGATCTATGGACCAAGGCTATATACTTCACGTGTGGTTTGATCCCATCCATCTACAAAATCTTTTAAACCTTTGAATTTCTATTTAAGACAGTGTGTATCTTCACCATTTTTAGGGCAGGGCTGCATAAGTTACCTTTACTTTTGAAATAAACATTTCTCCAGAGATTTGACTCTTTCTTCAGGGAAATATTCCCAGACACACTTGAGAGATAAATTGTCTAAATGAACTTTCTAATAACTTTTTACACAGTATCTAATTGTGGACTAGCCTAGCAGGCAGCCTCAGCAGGTGCAGTTCTATCAAAATAATTTCACTGCATTTTCTATATAATTGAATTGACTAAGTTCTGCTGCATCATGATGTTTTCTCTCATTATAATGACAGCTGTAATATATTACAAGTTATTTCTTGAGGAGAAGAAAAAAGTGAGAAGAAAAAATATATATTTCAACTGTAATTCTTCAAACCGATCATCTAAGGGAGAAAAAAAATCAAGTGACAAATCATTAACCTCAAGATAGGTAGCAAATAATCTGAATGGCAAATATTGTTTTTGTTCCAGAACTATCAAGATTTTTTTGGAACATTCACCATATTAAGAGTTAAAAAAAATTATTTTAACATTAGTATGTGCCCTCAAAATATTATTCCTTGTGGTAGAAGATAAAAAATATTAAAACCTTAGAGAAACTCAAGATGTTCTTCAGTTTCTTAGCAGTGAAACTAGCTCAGAAATTCTTCCTGGGGGTGTAATAAGGCTTTCTTGCACTTTTCTCACCAGTAACACCCATTCAATAAATATAAGCAGAATATATATTAATCATCTGAGTGTCGTACTGTAACTGCAATTTGCAGCCATTAGGAAAGTGCCCTGAGAATAACTTACTCTTTAAAAGAGGAAGCTTATTGACAAAAAGAAAAAAAAAAAACCAACCCTAAAATTATTCTGTATCTACATCTCTTTTCAAAAAAGTACAAGGAGTAATTTGCTGTCATTGAGAATAGTGACCACAGAATTAAAAGTAGCTTTAATATTCCACTGTTTTGAAGGTGTTCAATTTTCTAATAGTCAGAAATAAAATTCCATGAAGAGGACTTATTTTACTACCATAATTGTGACTTCTTAGTCTGAATAATACTTTATCTTCGCATATGTAAGCACATGTGGCACAGCATATAAGGAATTAATAAAATTATTGGGCTATTGAGGAACTAACTACTTTCTCAATACTGGTTCTCAAAGATCTCGCCTATTTCATCTGAACTGAGAAATTGCTATTGTTCCAAGCAGCTTTTTAATGTTCATTGGAAGAAACATTTTATTATTACCTTATACCCCCTCAAAACATGTTGCCTCTGTCAAAACCTTTTACATACACTGAACTACTATTTTTCACTACTCAATGCAGTACTTTTGAGAAACAGAAAGAATGATGGAATGAGATGCTTAAGGGAAAAATTCACTTGTGGCAGAGAGGCAGGCCCAAGGAAGAAAAATGTAAATTAGTTGTGCTTATTTTAGGCAATGCCTTACACTTCACATGGCAGAGTGTGTAGTGTAGTGTTCTTTTATAGTCCTTCATCTGAATGACATGCAGATCATCTACACTTCTCAGTGGTCAACAGCCTGTTCCCAGCTCTAAAGTGCTCCCCTTTGCCTCTTGTGTCAGCTAAAGGTTCAGGCATGAGATGGTAGAATGCAAGAGAAAGCTCTCAGGAAATAGAAAATGCATACTTGTAGGGAGATTGTTGCCCCAAGGGTAACTCCTCAGATTTACTACTTGTTCGCTACACAGACTGATTTTTTAAAAAAAGATGACAGCAGGAATGGGCTTCGATGTTTAGCCTTCATTACTGCCTTTAGTGGCAAAGCCCAGTCCATTATCCAGCAGAACTACCAGGAGTTCTGTTCCTTGGTTTCAGTTTTGCCCCTTGCACCTCGTGTTGCTGGCTGGGCAATGGCACAGCTTTAACAGAAAGACATTGTGCCTGTGTACTCTCTACTTGGGAACAGTCAGACTCTCATGAGGACAAAACTTTAAAGCCCCCAGGGACAGGAACAAAGAGCTCCAGATATTCTAGTCCTGAAGCTCTACTTCACCACTCAGAAAACAACTTTTTTTGACAATATTTTGGCATGTCAGCATATGCTACAGTGTCTCCTAAAATGCAAATTATGTCATAGAAAGCGAGATGCTGATGAAAGTCCCTGAGTGGAGATGGGAACAAGCTGATCTATGTGACCCTATCAATGTATCTTAAAAGCTGATGTGCCATTTCCTTTCACATTTTGCCACAGACCAGATGTGCTTTGATATGCAACATGTTTGAACACTTAATTAATATTTAAAAGTGTCATTCTGGCGTAATCTGTATAAACACACATTTGGAATTCACAACATCCTGTCAAATACAATTTTTAAAAACTCAGTATTCAGTAAAATGGTTATGAATGCCTATATGGGTTGCATATGACACAAATATTTCTGACTTTATTGAAGAAAACACAGGGATTTTTTTCTGTAATTTTTCCTATTCCATAAAAAAAAATCATCTTCAAATATTTAAACACAGGGAAAACATATTTCCAGTTAACAGCCTTTTGAAAAATATCCATTATTTCTATTTTCTTAAAAGTAGTAGGTTTCTTCTTCAGTCAGAAGTCATTAACAAAACCTTCCTTAGAATATTTTCAATGTTTTAATTTAAATATAAATTTTAAGATTAAATCGTCTCTCACTAAAGAAAAGGAATGCAGTAATTATATAGTTTTGTAGAAAAGACAAACAAAATTATATCTTAACTTCCAAAAGAGTTCTTAGTTAGAATATATTTAATACTTATATGATTATATTTGGAGTAAACTATAGCCAAATAAAGTTTTTTATGCATTTAAAATGCCAGTGGTACTATTTTCTTAAGAAGTGCTCGTCAGAAGTGTTCTATGTTCCACAGTGCTCAATGGTTGCCTTTTGAGCTTTACCAGCTCTTTAACTGTTTTCTTTAAGAATTATTTGAGTAGAAGAATGTTCAAAAACTCCTAAAGTTTTATAGCCAACATCTTCAGGAGCTTTTCTGCAACGCTGGGTGGGGTACAGCTACAATCAAAGAAGACCGACCACAACATTTCCTTTTTAACCAAATAGCTGACTCTGAATATAAGCTACATATGGCGCTGTAACTTTTCTCAGACAGCTATATTCAACATTTCAGAAACCAGAATAAATGTATCTGTAAGCATAAATAGCTTTTAGTATAAAGTATAAAGTATAAATAGCTTTTCTAGCAGCAACTAAGTTGAGAAAATATTTTTTAATCCAATTGTACCAATACCAGTAAACCAAAAAAAAAAAAAAAATCAGTAAGATAAGGCATCTACTAACTTTTCATTAAATCAGGACAGTTTGTGGAGTTTAATAACTTATCTTTAATCACAAAATCATACTTTGCTAGAGTATTTAATGCAATGGTGATAATACATGGCACAATTTACAAAAATAATTAACAGCAAGCAGTAGTGCTTTGCATGATAACAATTGAGGGTACAAGCAGACCGCCTCACATCATACATGTGGGAATTTTAGATCTTTGCTCTCAAGAACTGGTTTAAAACTTGGTCTTTCACATAAGATGTTAAATATGTCAGATGAATAACTCTCTAAAATACTTATTTATTCCCACAGGTTACAAAATAATATAGTTTGTTTAAAATATAGATGTTCTATATTGCAGAAAATAGGGTAGACAAAATTATAATCAGTTTTATCAGATAGTGAGTCTTACATAGTTAAAGCTTTACATTTTATTTTGGTTGGAGTTAGCTTTGTAATCAGGTATTGCCTGAGATCTTGAAATCAAGCATGCCCCATTCTCAACCTGAATTCATACTTTCCAAAGCTCTACTTTAAGTAGGTTGGCTAGTTTATAATTGTGTGAAGCCACTGAAAGCTATGCTGTTGTGCATAGTATTCCAAGTATATTTTAAAATCAATTTTTCTTACACAAAATGTAAAGCATTTAATCAAGTTAGGGTGACTTCTCTATTTAATAAAGAAGTACTTATGCATGGCATGCAATAGTTAACTGCACCATGTTGATTCCTTAGGAATTAAGTTATATTATCTGTATGATAAACTATCAACTATAGATATTTAACTATTAATATAGCCATGGTTTAAAACAATTTTTTAGGATGCATAATCCTAATAATTGCTACATACCAGTATTTTTTTTAGTAAATTTTTGTTGTCTTTTAAAACTCACAGATCAGTTTGGTAAAAGCTTCACATCCCAGGTCACTAAGGGCTTGTTCATATGAGCTTTGTGTTCTGTAATTTGTATATTTCATGTGTTTTTCCGTGAAAAGGAAAGGAAGGGAGGAAACAGCTGACATATCTCAGTCTGTGGTTTGGGGGCTTTTTCATACAGTACATGAGTTGGAAAACTTCCAACAGAAAACAATGAGGACATTTTTCTCCATGTAGAGAAAAAAAATAGCTATATTTTTTGGTATATACGTGCTTGGGCACATCCAGCATGAATGATAGATACATAGTTTTATAAATATATGAGTGAAGTAAACACCACCAGTCAAATAAATTCTTTTAAGCAGCACAACTCTATTTTCTTACTGGCTCTAGGAGCTCCAGGTATGAATTCACCCTAAACTATAAATTAATAAATAAATAAAGTGGAATCACTTCTTTTGAAGAAAAAGAAAACATGATAAAGGAAGAGATGTTGACAGTCAGTAGAATCTTTTCTCTCTGAACCTGCTGTTAGAGCAATGTAAATTATAGCATTAGCTCATGAACTGTTTCAAGAGCAGACTTTCAAAGGTGATCACTTGAGTTTATTAAGGACATTTCAACTGTTCTCAAAATATGTCATTGAAACAACTTTGTGTTTTCTGTAGTAAACAATTATGTATTGTTGGATTGCTGTGTTGAAAAGTTTAAACCTTTCATCTTTGATGCACTTGCATTTCAGAGGAACATGAACTCATTTAAACATTTATCATATGAAGTTTCTAAAGCCTTTCCCTGTGGAAGACAGACTGCACATAAACATAAGATGCTGCATCACAAAATTGGAGAAATCTTCCTTTATTCATGTGCTATTCACATTTCTGTTCATCCTGACTACTAATGAAGTAAATGGGAATGTTGCCATTGACTTTGTTAGATCTGGAATTTGATTCCTCAAATTTGTTTCCTCTCACCTTCAAGAATACCAAAGCATTCTTATCCCTTTTTCTTAGACTCCTTCTTTGCTTATAGATCCTTCCCTCACAAATTGTCCCTCAGGCAGAAAGAAGACAGTGTATCTGCAAACGAACGGTGTTTCCTTTACAGTCTAGACCACAAGGCTCTTGGTCATGTCACTGCTTGTCTGTATCACATATAACCCTCAGGTTCCTTCTTTTGGTTACTTACAGCCCTCAGCTAGGATTTGACTTAAAACCCCTTTTCTTGATTTTATGTCTAAATTGCTCCTTTTGCTCTATCAATTCTGATTAAAAGCTTCCTTAGCTGGAAGAGCGTTCTAATTTCTTTACGTCATCACTTTGAAAATGCTTAATCTGAGCAACTGTGGCTTTATTAAATTATCTCTGTGATAGTTCTCTGTACAGTCCACGGACAGAAACAGAGACTGCTGGAGTCCAGTTCCCTCTTCAGTAGATGTCTGAACTGGGCTGCATGAGTTAAGGAGTCTGTACCAGACTAGGTAAGGTAAAGGTGAGGAATTGTAGTACACACCAAAGGGTAGAGTGGGGATGTGGTTTGCTCAGTCCTATTACTTTAGAGCTCCCCCAGCAGCTACTTGCAGGTCTGTAGCTTACTCTGAAGCAAAGTCTTAACTAAGGCTGTACAAGTATGGAGAGGATTCTCAAAATACCTGGAGTGTGTCACACATTCTAACATGTCAGCATTACTCACCACTTTACCAAGAGATGTGCAATAAGTAGGCACATGGCAAAGCCCAGTTCTCTTTCACATCCTCACTTATCCAATATCACTGCAGCCACATGTATTATGAAGTCATGATTCATATTAAATTTCAGTTAAGTTATTAGCCTCTAAGTTCATGTTATAAAAGAAAGATTAGGATCCAGGAGATGTTAGAAATGACAATTTACTGCATATATCTGGTAACTTGGAAAAGCTTGTGAGTGACAGGGGCTACACTGAAAAGGAAGCCATTTGTGTTCCTCTGCCACTGGACTCAAAGTGAATGCCTGGCTTTGATAGTGGGATACTGTGAAGCTGAATTGACAGTGAATTCAATGAACTTTCAACTCCAAAGAACATTAACCACTTCAGCCTTTTGCAGTATGAAGGAGATTACTTTTGTTGTAAAGCAAAGAACAAATATCTTTTTAAATTCCTGCAGTCCATTAATTCTAACTGCATTATAGTCTTTGTCTCTTGATCTTAGAGCAAGTACTCCCAATAAACTCCCAATCAAGCTGCTATTGTAAAATCCCTGTTAAAAGAAGGAAAAGACAAACTAATTTAGATAAAATGGATGAGTAAAGATGCTGGATAAAATATATGCTTGATATTCTTCCTTCCATTATATCCTTTACTGTATTTTGTGATATCAATAACCTAATGATATATGAGTAAATCCCTCTCTACAGTGTACTATTTAATTATAAAAATAAAACTTGAATTTGTTTTCAAACTATTGTAAAACAGACCTGTGACTGTTAAAAGGTAATTAGTTAGAAAAATCTTTATAATAGATATTCATTTTTAAAAAAGTCAATTTTTGGAGAATAAATTGTTTTTAAATTCTACCCATTACCCATTTATTTTCACCCCTTTTTTTCACTACCACTGTTCCCTTCTAATAATCCTGGGTTTTTCCATATTTTTATCCTAAATATTTAAACCTTTAAATACAGACTGCAATCCTGAAATTGAACTAGACTATCTTATTTGTCTGGCCTGCTCCTATGAGCCTAAATATCCACCAGCATCTGGGAACAAGTGAGTCTGCAGCACTGGAACAGAAAATGCTATGAAATTGTAGTAGTGAAGATATCATTTAAACGTGGCCATATGCACAATCCACTGTGCAAGTTCTTTAAACAAAATAATCACCATGTCACAGGTGGACAGAAATATGCACCAAGATTTTTGAAGCATTTAGTCTCAGCAGGCTCTTCTTTCCTGGCTTTTGCTTATTTAGGTTCTAATTTCCAATGCTCAAGTCCTAATACATCTCACTAACTTAACTGTAGTGTGCAAAAAGATTTCGTGCCACGGAAAATAAATTCTTCTTACTTCAACTTGCATATAATACCTGTTTTATTAATAGGTGAGTGGTCATTAGAAGATATAGACTGATCATTTATTCAGGAACATATAAATATATATGAATCATGAAGAGAGGAAGGGAAAATGTTCCCATTTCCACACTTCCAATAGAGATAATATTTTATCAGATTTTATAAATCAAAGCTGCTCCATGTTTTATTTCTTCTCAACTTTTCATATTTTCCTCGAATTAAGTTTTTATTTATATATGAACCTCATAGCAAGTTTTGTTATCTTACAAAAATAAGGGTTGCCATATACCTTCATAAACAGAACATTTATTTGCTTTTATTATCTTGCTGCATCAACACAGAGCAGATTGTTTTTGAAAGATGAAGTTTCATACTTCCAAAGAGGCTCCAGAAAAGAATGTATCATTTCAAAACTAAAGTCCATTTCATGAGGAGTTATATTTAAATGAAGCTGTATTACATAGGGCCATCTGCAATATCAAGACTACAATCTGGGGCTCCACTCTACCTTTTTAATTTTTTTTCAAACAGCAGTATAACTGGAAAAACATGAAATCATTGTAGTAATAAGCATATTGGAAATTATAGTAAAAAGCATACTGAACTCTTTATCTGTTTCCTTTTCTGTTGCTCTACACTTTTATATGCAATGTTTTAAATGCTGATTTCAAGTTCTTCATATCCTGGAAGTTACAGAAGGTTGCCCAATAAAGCATCAAAATAGATACAAGGATATGCATTTGGAATATTTCTATATTCTATTGTAGATATTTCTAACAGCTAGATTAGATTTTCAGTGATCTGGCTGATATTTATCTGTTCAGAATGCAACAATTCATAAAAAAAACGAATCTTCAATTCTGTCTGGATTCAAAAATATTCCAATCTCATTCTCACAGGTAAATAGTGATAAACTGTTAATGTCATTTAGCATTCTGAACTGATAATTTCAATTTAAATTCCAGTACACAGAGCAATATTTTCTTCATTATTTTTGTTTCTTTGTACAGTGTCATTTTGGTTAATAACAGCAAGGTAATTCAAACTTGAATGAAGAAGGTAAAATACACCCTATTATCATTCCTCATAACACCTTATTGTTGACATAAATTTCTATGTTGCTTAAAAATCATTGAAATGCTATTCTTTTTTCTCTTATTTTTTTTAAGTAATCATAAAATTAGAGTACAGGAATTAGAATGCTGAAAGCTCAGGGGTAATTATATTTGTTACGCTGGCTGCACTGGTATAGAAGTACCATGAAAAATCACAAGTAATAAGTTTTAAAGATTCTCAATGCATATGAATTAAACAGCAGCAAGACAATTTAACAGACTATTCAGTAAAATATCCATACAGAAAAGGAATCTTCACATCATACGATTATCATGGTGAGTAAACTATACACCAGACACTGAAAATTTTAGTGTTGTCATTTAATGAAAAGATAAGAATTAGTGTACCAAATCTTCTTTAATTAAGATGAATTAATTTAAAAATCAATAATGAAAAATAATGTAATAAACTTGAAATGTAGTGGAAAATAGCTTCTTCTAACCAGAGATTTTATAAATTAGCATTTCCTGAACATTTAACTGAAGAGGGTTTAGGGAATTTAAAAAAATATATATAACACTAAACAAAATGCTGATCTTAGTTTAAGGAGACAAAACAATATTTTTTAGCTATTGAAATTAAGCATTACACCATGTTCAGAGTTAGTGAATTATTCAAAATTTCAGAGTGGAAGAATATCTATTTTTACTGAGCCTCTAGAAGTAATATCAAGATCAATTAGATATATTGGTGCTAACAACAAACACTTAGCCTATTACTGGCACATTTTGACTTTACAAAACTGGGAAATCAGAATTCTCTAGATGTATACTAGCTACCCCAAAAACATAGGCTTACTCTCTGTGGTAATTTGAATAGCTGCCCCTTACTCTTCGTAGCCAGGTGAAGTACCCTGCATTCACCTGGAAAAGCTGTGTGGTTGAATAGAAGAAAAAATCATTTGAAAGGTTTATTTGAATGGTTGTCATTTCAGACAAGTCAGTTTCCCAGTCTCGATTTGTGCACAGCTGCACAGGTGACCATGCCAGAACAGACCTGATGCAGGGGCAGGAAGAGGGGGTGGAACAGAGATTCACAGGATGGAAGAGACACCAAGAAAAAGTTAATGATGAGTTACAGCTGAAATCACATGAAAGCCTCATTAACATTGCAATAAATTAGGGTTGCTAATTTAGATGTCTGAGTGAAATACATACAGACATGTAGTGACAGCATTCCTGCCCTTTCCTTCCCAAAGCATATATTTAATGTTGGTAAATAAGGGGAAAGCCAAGAAACAATCTCAAATTCTCACAACTTGAAGGAACTAAGAATTCTACTTTTAAGAAGCACTCCAGAGAAATTAAAGGAATGTTGTCAGGTATATCTACCAGCAGGACTTAAAACAAAAAAGAAATTTCTTTTGTTTTTAATACCATTTTTAGAATGATGCCTTTTTTTCCTTTACTTTTCAGCCTGATGATGAAGCTCAGTTTCCCATTTCTTACTAAAAAGCAGCAAATAAGAACTCAGTAACATTTTTCTCCATTCACTGTAATGTTTCTTGTGACACTAACCACAAACCTTGTGGTTAGACCCTCGCCTCACAGTTCTGGTATGCAAGTCTTCCATGGTTTGCATGGAGATTCTCTATTACAGAGATGTCATTTTCTCAATGATATTTTGAGCTTCTTCTAAGCTGCAAACAGTTAAATTGCCATCTTTTTTCCCTAGTCCCTGTACTAAGAGAAAAAGGTACCTGGATGCCAAGCAATGTCAAATACATAATTTAGGGATTCAATTTGTGTTTCCAATGAGACAATAGTAACTATACCCAATAAACTAGCAACTCAAAGGAAGAGTAACAAGGCATAAATGGAACAACGTGCTATTTTCAAATGCCATAGGTCACAGTCAATTTTTATGCAGATTTTGGGAAGCTGGACACCATTTAAATCTCAGGTCAGAGAAAAAGAAACTTAAGACAAACTGAAACTTTCTTCTGACAATCTTTCTTCGGTTTCTAGGATAGTCCTTTGAATCAGATACTTAAATGGGAGATTGATATTGCTAATATATATATATGTGGTCTGCACGGCAAGATGGTTCTTAAATTACACATAGAAAATATTTACTATTCTCCTGAAGGAGTAACTGTTAAGAAATCACCTTGAAATTCTACATTATAAAAGCTTGCAGCACAGGGTATTAAGTTCCCAGCTTATGGGCATTTCCACAAGATCCTAGTACATTCAAGCTCATTCAAGCACATAGAACAAAAATTAAGGTTCACCTCTATTATTCCCTAACTTCCAGGTGCTTGACTTTGAAAATCTGAATTAAATTATTTTAATTTGTTTCTAAATGCAATACAATATAAAGGAAGCAACTGGATCAGGAAGGCACTAATAACTACATTGAAACTTGTTTGCTTCTGGGCACTCTTCGCATGTAAAAATGGAGATAGTTTAATTTAATTTTCTTTTCATTACAGCACGAGGGACAGCTCACCCTATTACTGAATGAATCCCGCTATTGATGAACAATTTAATTGATTAAGTAATCATGCAAGCATTTTTTTACCATTCTACCATGGATATTTGAAGAAGGAAACTTTCTGTCCTAACCAAGCAAGATAATAGCAATGTCTGGCTAGGTATTAGCTTCTATAAATCTGAAACAGTTACACTGGAAACAGCAGGTCAGAATCAGTAGGATTTATATCAGCCACATGTAAAGTAATTCATAATTTACAAAATAGATCTAATTAAAGACTTTACCTAAAAAATCTGTCTTTCTTACACACGTAGATCATTCATTATCGCTTGTAACAAAACTACACCCCAGAGATAAGTTTTGATTGAACTAAGCCTGGATGACAGCCATCAAGCAGGTTATATTCTGGGCCCAAGATAAATAATTCAGAATTTTTTTTTTTTTTAATTCAGTTTGATCAACAAGCAAGTGGGTTAATTTTATGTCTCCCTGTGTTTGGGGGAAGGTATCAGGAACCACCTGAATTCTGGACTTCCTGGGAGAGAAAGTAGAAATATGCAATAATAAATCTACAGTCAATTCAGGTTACACCTTTAAAATATGGGCTTCAAGTAATTTATATTTTAAAACAATGTATGATTAAATAAATCTTCTCAAAAGAACACACATTATTTAATTTAAATTGATTTAATTTAATGAAAAGCTATTTCGAAGGCCCTATGGCTGAAAAATGATGAAATGGAAAAATAGAGTTCATAGTAAGGAAAAGGACAGATAAAGCCAGCATTTCTGGCTGCATTTAGCACCCTTCTGAAACAAAAGCACAGGACCACTTTTAACTTACTGTTGTCCAACTCTGCAGCTAAGAATTCTTGCTAAGTTCTCTTAATTTTGTGGAATGAGAAGTCCAGATTCCGAGCTCCACTGCAGTAATTTGTCACAGGTAACTATGCTCTTTTACATGGTTATTTTTAACCTGATAACTTGCTGTCCTTTCTTTTCATTCTGCTGCTTTCTCTTCCACTGATGACTTCAGTTGTTATTTATGTGAGGAAATAATATAGTACTTGATTGATGGCTATTAAGGCTTTGACAAGAAAGCCTCTGAAATGAGAGATTGTTATGATGGACTAGATGTTCAAGTAAAATTAAAATGAAGTGGCTGTTGAAAATGCAAATACCTATCATTTCCAAGCAAGTTTTTTCTTTAAGAAACCTCAAAATCTCCACTCCATGTTTAAGACAGACAGAGATATTAAGCTCTATGGGGGCACCTGGGAAAATATCTTATATTGGAGTAGTGTAGAACAGGAATGTATATATAGTTAAAGTGTAATTCTGCCCACACGTCCCCTGCAGGGAAATACCTCATATTTATCCGTCCCTACAGGGACAGATAAATATGAGGTATCATCCACCAGGTGTTCTTGAAGGAAATCAATGCAGTAATTTAAAAGTAATTACACACTGCATTCAGGAAAACTAGGAGTGAGGATTCAAGCCTGAAAGAAGAAAGTAGATTGTCTGGGATCTGGAACCAAAATGTCAGCAGAATTAAATGAGCATTTAACACATTTGTTTCCTCCAGAAAGCCCCCTGGTGAAATAGGGTCATAACTGAGAACATTTTCTTCTCTGTACATTAGAAGTAAATATGCTGATGCCCCAGAACTAGAAACATTGATGGAAAGCAGAATTTTGTCAAAGAAGTTTGTTTGGCTTTGAAAAGGAATAGAATCAACAGATCTTCTAAAGTATTCTGAATGAGTGTCTTCACTTCAGAAGCTGTGTAGTTAAAAAATGAGAAATGCCTCTGCAACATTTATAAAATGGGAGATGGTATCTTGCCTACCTTGTCAAATGAAATAAGACGAGCATTTAATGAATAGTAAAAGTGAGAATGCAAGTATAATTATCTTATCTTGTCTCCTGTTCTGGTCTCCTGCTTCAAATCCAACAAGTATTCCCCTAGAACAGAAATTGCAAGTATTTCTACTTAAGTTGCACCACGCTCTGTGTGGAGAATTATCATTGCACTTACATACATATTAACAGCACGCTGCCAGGAAAATCGTGCTGCTGTGTTGAGATTTACCACTTAGGGACTCAACAGGTTTTCAGAGTTTAGTGTTACAAATAGGTCAGATCTGGACACACTGAATTTGCTCATAATCAACACATGAACTGCTTCAAATTGTAGAATTCTTCACAGACTTTTTAAATGGAACAATAAGCAGGAAAAAATTCCCTTATTTTTTCTCTGTTTTGGAAATGACTGAGATAATTGTTTTTCCTTCAGATTTCCACACACAGATAAATAAACCTTAGTCAGAGAAGTAAAATATTTGGCCAATCAAGAAACAGGGAAGAGCAGTGATTCATAACAGAGATATTAATACATCACCTTGATTACCTGTGATTTGCAATAAGTGAAAACTATGGAGATTTTTAAATAATCAAAGTTAATAAACTGTCTTCCTCCTCTTCCCTTAACGCATTCTGAATGAGTACAAATTAGAAGTAAAATTATTTTAGAAAGTTAAAAACAGCAGTCTTAACTTGTCTGGAAAGGACAGATCTTTCATTTTGACTAGCACCTTCTGCTATAAATCTCTAAAATCCATGGGATTATGGTGGATTAAATGACTATTCAGGGTAACACTGGCAGAACTGGGTCCTAGGAGTTTTCCTGTCCTATGCAATGATCCTTGAAGAGAAGGAGTAGGAATTACACTACTAAAATTATTAAAGCCAAATGGGATTTATCATTTAATATACAGTTTAAGAAACATTTCTACACTAACATGAGGACAGACAAGCTGACATGGAGCTACATTTTGTACTTGTGTCTAATTTGTCCCTTTCAACTTGGTCTTTGACAAAGGTATGTCTGTTTAACTTTATTTTTAAATCTGAGAAAGACTAATCATTTCTATTGCTTGAATACATTAAATTATCAGCTTATAAAATAAACCCATTTACAGAAGGGTTGGTTTTTTTTCATTGCTTCTTTTCATTTGGAGTTTTTTGTTCTTTTTATTTTTAGGATGGATAGAGGCAGGAGAATACTATGAATGCTATGGCCTATGGGATGGGAAAAAGTAGACACTGAGAAATTATATTGTGATTTATTTCATGAAGTGAAAATACAGCTTCTCATTGTACACTGAAAATGAGACATTTGAGACACTGCACAAAATGAATTTGCTTAATACAGTGCATCAATTGAGAAATAGCAAATGCAATACTTGATATTGCATCCCCATCCACTGTAAATATTATCCTTTTATCTTATCTGCCTCTGCTGTACATTTTCTTGCCAAAATGTTACAGTATTCAAAAACTATCCAAAATGTTTTCTATAAGGTTTTTTTAGGAGAATAAATGAAGCATAGTAAATGCACATCAAAAGCACTCAGGATACCTTTGAAATCATAAAAAATCTACAAAATTGTCTGTCATCCTGAGTTCATTCATATAATTAAAAGACACAGAAAGACACCTTGCAACCTGAGATATCTGACAATGGCAAGAATCTAAGGGACCCAAAGTTCTCTTATTCTTGTCTTCTCTTATTTACTTTTCATTTATGTTACTCCTTTTGTTTTGGGATTTTCATTGTTACTGTTTAAATTAGCTTATTAATGTTTGAGACTTTTGCAGGTCTCTACAGTAATATGTAAAATATAATCCATAAGAACATACTAGTCCACTTTTAGAATATGAGATGGTGTTGAAAGACAGCATTTCTGGAACCACTGTATCCCTTGGTGCTGTGATGTGACTGGAGAAGTGGAATCTGTACATGTGAGGAGCAAGGAGACTGTCATGTTTAATGGCAGATGTTTCTTCAATAAATACAATTACATTGAAGAAGGACAAAGTTACCTAAGTAGGAAAAGTTAACATCAAATCACTTTTGATTTTTCTTCAATTTCCTTAATTCTTCTTGGACTAACTTAGATTTTTTGTCATTGTTGTTTTTGGTTTTGTTTTAAACAAAATCAAAATATTTACATCTAACTGAAGGAGATTTGTATAAGAGAAATATCTATTTCTTTGTATCTGTCCTATGATTGATCATGTGTGTCAAAACAAGCTCAAATCATCTGGCAACAAAGACGTTCTCCAGATCCAATGATTTTGGAATGAATATACAGAAAAACATTAAGGACATTAGTTCTGATTTTACTTGCAAGACTGATTAATAGGGTATCCAAAATCTCCCACTCATCCTATTTTGTAGTCTCCTAAATCTTTGTTAAGAGACCTCTTCTGTTGCAAAGGACATATTTTGCCAAAGCAAAATGCTCAGTAACTTCTCTGTTGTGAACACTTGCACCAGGGAGTTTCTTTCAAAGTGATGCACCTCTGTCCTGCTGTTAATATGATAGTTCAGAGAGTCTGTGGCTTTTAGTTAAACATGTGCTGCAGGATTTCCTATCAATCCCAAGGTGTTTTTCCAACAGCTAGAAGTCCTGTATTCTGTATGGAGAACAGTGATTTCTATTGGGATGTGCAATCACCACAGTCATTGCATCCTCAACGAGATTTACATTGCACTGTCCCCTAAGAAATATGGGGCTTCACAAGTATTAGTTGGCTACTTTCGGTTTATTTATTCAATGTATAAGAGCAAAGAATATTGCAAGCACCTCACAATCAATGAAGAGGGGGCATTGCTTAGAGCAATTCTTATTCTTATTTTCAGGCTATCTGGTACATTTGCATTTGAATTACTCACTGTAAAAAAAATCACCCAAAAGAAAGGTCACAAGATTTACTTTCTGCTATGAATTCAGACAAAAAA
>VXBR01008021.1:486741-519719 GCA_013400215.1 Cisticola juncidis
TTATTTTTTAAGAGTTGTTCCCTTGATGAAATTTTCAAAGTTTCTTCTCTGTTAATGGGATGAATCATAAAACTTTAAAAGTTTTCTTAGGAAAAAAAAAAAAAAAAAACCTAAGTTCAGGTCAGACATTAGTGAAGTGGGTATTCTGGTTTTAGTCTATATGCCAGCTGAATGGGATTAATTGTAGCTGTAGAGACTTAGCCTGATTATTATCTCCTACTCTAGCCAAAACACTAAACAGTCTGTGCACCAGAGAGAGACACTTACAATAGGTAAAGGTGGGAAACAATGCACTTGGGATAGTATGCTGCTTTTTGAAGGATAAGCCTTAACCAGTTTTCCACTGGCTCATTTGAGGGCATTGGATTAGTAAATAACACAACTTCCATGTTGTTACACAAAACATTTGCATTTTTACTCACATTTTGTTCTGTGTTTCTGGAACGGATGTGGTTAACCATTTCTTGTTTAGCTAGAGGAACTGGCATTTAGTGATTGTACTTGACGCATTTTAAAGAATTTTATGTCAGCTTTTCTTAACCTTAGGAATCTATCAAGAAAAAGTCTGCTTGTAGTCCCCATCTCAAAATTCTGTTTATAGCTGGTGGTTTGTCTTTGAGACATGTCTGAAAACCCTTGTAGAGGACGAGTGGGAAATGAGGGAACTCACAAAACAATCCACCCCATTTCGAAAGAGGGAATACAGCCTTGGCTTATGTAGGGCAAAAACTTTCACACAGAAGGTGGTTTTGCTCTCCACTTTTTTAAGAGTACTATTCAGAATTAAATCTTATAGCCCACAGTAGGAAACTTGACATTCACTGTCAGGTCAATTTGAGCAAGGACTGTATCTGTACTTGGCTTTCTGTACCTCTGTAATTGCTTCTGTGCTTTTGGGCATAACATTTAGGTGAAATAAGGAAATGGTACATTAGTTCTTCATTCAGTCTCTAACTTGTTGATTGAAAGCTTTTAAATGTTTACATATCTGGAAGACCAATCACAAGAATTTGGGTTTTTTTTTTCCCCTCTCTCTATCCAGGGAAATAGTCCAAAGAATGTCCATGCTGGTAAAAAGCTAGAAGAGAATGTGTAAATCCGTGGAGAGGGGTTAATTGGAGCCTTAGTGTTCTCTAGGCTGATAAATTACTCTTTTATTAATCCATTACCACAGAAAGTGTCTCTTTCCACAAAGATACCAACTTATTCTGACATGTAGATACCAGTTCAGATGATACACAACCTGCATGATTCCTTGACCACACAACACCATATTCTGTATTTCTCTGATTGTTTCCAAAAGGAGCTCTTGAAGAGCTATAGTCTTCACAGGAGAATCCAGAGCAGACAAGGACATGCTGGAGTATATCCTCTGTGCTCAAGTTTGGGAGGCATAAAGTGGTAGGCAGGAAGGGGGTTTTGGAAGTTTTTAAAAGCAATGAAGTAATAAACCAGAATTCGTTCAACAGGCAGGTGCTGTACAATAGCGGTTCTGTAAGAATGACACTTTTCATTCTACTGCTGTGGAAATAAAAAAAGCATTTAGAACATTCTTTATCCTGATAGGTAGCTATCACACCTATTATCTTATTGATTTTCCTGAGCAAATGAAAAAGAATGGATAAGAAAGCAATAAACACCAGTACTTTGCCAGAAGTTTGTTGGTTTACTGGCAACCATGACTGCAAATATTTATACATTCATTCAATGAAATAATACATGTAGTAAAAGGCTCCAGATTTTCAGTAACTTCAGAATTGGTGGTATTATTACAAGGTAATTCCCAGCAAAATATAACCCCCTGTTATTAATGCAGGTCGTTTGTAGTAATTGCACTGCTCTGATGTGCTGTTTTAGACCAGTGAGTGTGCTCATTAAACACAATGATAACTTAAAACCTAAGAAGAGCAATTGTGCTTCTTTGTTTGTTTGATAGCTGCTGTCATAAAAATCTTCACGGGGATGTAACATGTTAATACAAGTCAAAAAATACACTCTTGCAAAATATGAAATTTTATATTATTTGACTTCATTTCTGTCTCTTTGTAAGTCCCCCCAGCAAATTTTACATAACCCTTCCCCTTATTTGTTTTTGAATCAAACCTGACAGTACAGCTTCAATCCATTACTCAGGTTAAATTCATCCCTCAAGAAGTACAAATGTTGACTCATGAGAAAATGTGTTAAGAGAGAGAAATTATACTCTTTAAATAGAAAAGAAACAAAAACTGAAATATCATCTTTTATTTTTTCCAATGCATAATATCATTATGCAGGTCACACTTTTTGCAAAATACTGCATAAGAAAGTTGTATTGTAACTTTTCTCAATTTTTACAAGGCATTTTAAATTGAATCCTTTTGGGGTTTTTTTTACTGCTTGTATTGGTTCTGGCTGAGCTGGAGTTCATTTTCTCATAGCAGCCCTCGCAGTGTTGTGCAGTTTGGTGGCACCTGGCACCTGTCAACCCACCACAGTGCTTTACATTGTGGCATGAAGATGTTCATACATCTGGCAACTTTACCTGTTCAAACTTCATTGGTTGGTGAAAGTCTATGCTTAGGAATCCAAAAATGGTTTGGGGATTTTTTTTTAAATTTTTTTTTCTTTTTTTGTGAAAAACATTGGAACTTGTTCATCCTTTGACTTTGTTTAGACTTCAATAATTTATATCACCAAGTATTTTTGTGCCAACACTCAATCATGCACACAGAAAAATCTTTGAATGTCATATGTGTTGACAATATGTATCTTCTTGCTGAAGATAAATACTAATTCTGGAAATTCAAAATTTTCACACAAATGTACTAATTGCGATAAATCTTTCTCCTCAAAAGATTTTCAGCTCCACAAAAGACAAGAATATGAGAGAAAAGAGCTTCAGTCATGACAGTCTTTATGTGAAAAGGAAGGGTGAGATCCCCCTAGCCTCTCAATCAACAGTAGCCTATGAGAATGTTATTGTTAAAAATTAGTGCAATATTTAGACCAAGGTTGGCATTCACAGCAAAAACTTTTATTTTTCTTATTCATTTTTAATAGAATTGAGATGTTCTGACCTGAGTGAACTATGAACAGTGAAGTCATGTAGTCCTTCCAAAGACACCTGAATAACACCTCACATTAACATCCAGGAATACACTTGTGTGTAAATAAAACCTGAAATCCTACTCAGACATAAAGGATGTCTTACTTTACTGAGGTAGCAGAATGTAGATGAGAGTTTAAAAGAATTTAACAGATGGCAAACATCATAATGGAGATTTTATTGCCAGCTTTAAAGAGTTTTGGTCTCAGAATATGCCACCAGAATCAGATTTAACAATGACAAAAGCAACTATACTGAAGTGGATGAAGGAGCAGGAAGAGGAGAAAGGATGTTTGAGACTTGAGAATGCAGTATAATGTCAGGCAAGGGACGTAGACTGGTTTATTTGTATAGAGATCACAACATAAAGCCTTTTCTAAGGTATTTTACCTCTACAGCATGATTTGAACAAGAAAATAATAATCTACAGATTAAGAAGCCTGAGAAATAAAACATTTTAGAGACTTCTTTCTTCAAAGAGGATGACTATCAGGTGAGATTTAAAAAAACAAAAAAAGGTGGGAGACAAAGTTTGCCCATAGATATTCCTTATCTTAAGCACAAAGATATCCTCAATATTTCTGCATATCTGAGCCCTGAACTAGGAGATCTCTGGCTGCAGTACAGAAATGTGTGTGTTGCATGTTAAACGTGCAAAGAAAGACAAACTAGTGGTAGAGCATTTTCAGAGAATCGGTGGTCTGGCTAGAAGTATTATGAGAATTTTGATAGATGGTATTGAGAATCTCAGTGGAGTGATATTTGGACTAGTCCTTCCTCACAGAGCTATTTGAAAACAGATGCAAATCAATATGTAGGTGATAAGTATTTGTTGTTATTACTGCTGCATTCTGCAGGGGGCTTCGAATAGGTAATTCATTGTGACTCATGAAATAGTCCTGTGGGAGCTCCCGGGTTAGAGGAGAATAAAACTAGCAAATGAAGTGTCAAGGCTTTATACTACTGTTTATTTTATACATTTAAAGTACACTATCCTTTCTAGTACCATTTCTTCAAATAACTGCACCGATTTACTGTGTTTTAGAAGTAGTTATGAAAGAGCAAACCAGTCAGCACAGTTGTAGCACTTTGAAACATTGAATATAATGTAATGATTGACTGATAGGAAAACTAGATTTTTTTCAAACTATAGCACATTTTAAACATTTTTGTAATGCAAGGCTATTGCTGCTTCTGTGTTACAAACACCAGATGTCTTCACTGACCTTCTAAAGCCTAAAGGCTGTCACCACACATTTGTCAGTCTTCTGCACCAAATGAAATCAATTCTTACATCTCTAGTACTGAGTGTGGAAACAAGCAATCTTTCATTTCTCAAGCTACGTGTGCACATAAAATTGGTGCAATTTGTTTTGGCAGAAGTATATTCCCCTCCCTTCCTCTCTGCACCTTCTGGGTCTGAGTATCAGACACATGTCCAAAAGGCAATGGCATGCCATCAAAAAAAAAAAAAAAAAAAAAAAAGTATTTTTATACACAGCAAAGTAATAAAAGGGGCTGGTTCTGTATCATACTTTAATAACTTACTAAGATAATTAATTTGGTGCACACAGGATTATCTCTTTGGTGAAAATGTCTGCAAAAGCTACCAAAAAGAGAGCCTGGGCTACGGCTAGGACCTCTAGGTTCAACTATGGAAAAAAAAAAAGATGTAGCAAAACCCCTTTCTTTCCTGGCTGGTTATGAGAAAAAACAAAGTTGTCCAGAGGTAAAAGAATGCAGAAGGTTTTCCTGATAAGGAAAAATAACCATATGACTCCATAGAGAAGCTAATGCTGAGGTTCAGACATACTGGGGTCAACTTGTAGCCTTACCTGAAATTCAGACATAGTTTTCAAGGAGCTGCAAGCAATATAATCATAGTCAATCTAACTTTCCAGTACAAAAACAAGGAGTTTAAAAGCTTATTTAGCTTTTAATTGATATCAGTCACTCAAAACTAAGAAAATGACACAAAGTTATATATGTTGTATAAATATATGTAAAATATAGATTTAAAAATATAAACCTAAATTCTTATTATGTTTATATTTTTAACTCTAGTTCTTCACATAAAATGTTAAATCTCAAGAAGATAATTTTATTTCCTTACTAAAATTTTTTTTCCACTTTAAATCTAACTTTAAATTTCCAGTCTTACTCATATATCACAGTGATGCAATAGAAGAACTTTTCAAAAAACTCTTTCATTTATCTTAAACACACTTTAACATATGCTTAAAAACACAAGTGATTTCTGAAAAAAAATATTTTCTTGACCTGCATTGTAATAAAATTCTACAAAATGGAATGTTTTAACTCTTCTGTTGGACAATCCATATGTGATGCCCCGAACAAACTAGGACCTTTTTTTGGTACACATTAAAGACAATTTTAAGTTCAATTCTAGAAAGGAAGTGCATGCCAGCATAAATCCATGAAATCACAATAGCTCATGGAAGGTACTAGCAGCTCAAGATTTATGCACAAGTCAAAATATCGAACAGTATGGATACATATTTTTGTTCTATAATATCTTAGAAAAAGTTCAAAAGAAACAGAATTACACACGAATTTCACTATGCCTAACACATAGCTTACAATTCTAGCAATTTAGAAGATGTAATATAAAGAGAACATGAAAGCTAATTATAATTTTGACATTTTGAAAAGATTGCACTAAATATATCAATATGAAGAAAATTCTAATGCAGTAGAAGAGAGTGAAATAAAATATACTGTACTTGAAATTATTTTGTCATTTAATGCTTTCTTAATAGCTCTAGTCACATTATTAGACTATTTTACAGTCCTTCAATACCACAGTGTGTCATTATCAAATAGATATAAGATATATTCAGTATTACAAAGAACATCTGGTTTTAAATATTTGAACTCCTAACTTCTTTCTCCAAAGTTAAACCTCCAAGGTCATTCTAAGGAAGATAAGTGTCCAAACTTTTTTTTTGGATATTGCTCAAAATCCCATCTAGACTTTTAGCAGGACTTGAAAATGCATAGACTAAGTGTCAGTGCAAGAGGATCTTAGTCTGATTCCAAACTGACTTGTTAAGGCATGCCCCAGAATGTTCTGTCACAGTTTTCCAGCAGTTCAAAAATAAACTACAAGTTCTCTACAGCCACATTCCTAAATTGCCTCTTTACTGTCAAGTCAAAAAGGACCTGAGGTTCACATCTAAGCCTCAAAACATGCAGCGCCCTCAAATTCAGTGAATATATATAATGCAAAATGCAGGAAAAAAAAATGCAAAATGTAGAAATGGAGTTTAGATGAAAAAAATCATCTATTGCCACCATCTCTGCCTGTATTTCTACAACGGGAAGAGAAATAAGACATGCTGAAAAATGTCCTGATTCAGAGAAACAGTAACTTTGCTTATGGTTGGAGC
The DNA here is from genome assembly GCA_013400215.1 of Cisticola juncidis. Classification (NCBI taxonomy): domain Eukaryota; kingdom Metazoa; phylum Chordata; class Aves; order Passeriformes; family Cisticolidae; genus Cisticola; species Cisticola juncidis. The sequence continues at coordinate 493,240 of VXBR01008021.1, forward strand.
TCTATGCCATTCAAGTGCACAAACACAAGCAAATTTGTAATTTGTCAATTAAACTTATTACAAATCTGTTTCAGCTAATAAATAAAACAAAAATAAAACGCAAGCAAACAATACCCCAAACTACATAAAAAACAAAACTGGAAGAGAATTGAAAAGATTAATAAGAAACAGCAGTGACGTTATTTTTGGGTGCTTAAGTACATTGATTCCAATAGTTCTCCATGAAATGCAGCTGCCTGGACCAAACCTCGTGGTTTGCCACAGTTCCATCCAAAATTAGTACTGCTTCTCTCTTTAACTGCCAAATCTCTTATGTTAATGTAATATCTCAAAGGGACGTGCCACTTTACACCTATTATTTGACTAAAACACTGTGTTAAGTCTATATTATGCCAAGTATATTTGAACATGTGTTATGATGAAACTGATACTCATATTGATACTGTGCTCACAGAAATCTTGGAAACACTACATGGGCAACTTTTCACATCTTTTCCGAGATAATTCATTGGTATGTATCAGTGGAAAATATGCCAATTCACTGTTTAAATGCAGGAAGGAAACAGAATCATGGACTCACGGTCTGTAATTTTCAGGACTCTTTTGAATTCTCCACTTCCAGATCCTCCACAACCATCTTCATCATCACAATCACCACTGATTTGTTCATCTACACCTCCACCACTGCCTGTTTGTTGGAGATCCCATCTTGAAAATGATTTGCCCTGCAGCTGCTGAAGACAAGATATAGCATGCAAGTTAGCAGTACATATGGAGAACTTCAGTGAGTACCCAATATTTTGTATATGTTCCCAGTAATTATCTGATTTGAAAAGAAAAATTCAGAATGAGAATTCTGATTTTGTTAAAAGTTTGTTTTTTAACCCTGACTTAGAGATAGATTTAAAAGAGTGGTATTTGGAGATCAATAGTTTAGTTTTAATTAAAAATCTACAAAATGTCTTTACAGCTGTAAAATAATATCAGGCACCAATTCTTGGCCCAGGGACCTTCATGAATGGATAAGTGCATAGAATCATAGAAATGTTTGTGTTGGAAGGGACCTTCAAAGGACATCTAGTCCAAATTCCCCTGCAATGAGCAGGGACATATTCAACTAGTCCAGGTTGCTCACCCAACCTTCCTGGAAACCCATTCCAGTGTCTCATCACCTTCATTACAAAAAAAAAAAGTTCTTCCTTATCTTAATCAAAGCTCCTTCAGTTTAAAATTGTTGTCCTTATTTCTACCACAACAGACCCCACTAAAATGTTTGTCGCCCCTTTCCTACAGTTTCCTGCCACTTTCCTGTTTGTTTCCTGTTTGTTGCTCACTTAGAGCAGACAGCATCTGTTGTACTTAACAGCTGGACCTGGATCTTTTAAAGACCCATACAGTGTATACAGAGACTTAAGATACATTTATTATTTTATGTGAATTTTTCACATTTGAAATATCTGAAATAGTATGAGAGCTGTGTCGCAGCTATATATTTGTGAATCCAAAACATACTTGTCTACTCTGGGTGTGTCACACGGAAAACTGGTAGAAGCTGAAGGAAAAAAAAAAGGTGTTGGGATGATATCAAATGCTTGACCAAGGAACAGCAGACCAGACTAGTATAGTCAGAGGCAGGGCTGCAGAGGCAGGAGAGAGCTATTTCCAAAGGACCTCCAGACCTTACTTTGGTAGAACTAACAGAAGTGAGGCAAAATAAAACAAAGAGATAGCTGATACGGGCCTAAGCAGAGTAGATTATTTGGCTCCAGTAAATAAGATTGTTCTTTGGCTCACTTTTATTTCTCACTATAGAGATGGCCAATGATATCTGCATGGTTTATAAGAACAGTAGAGATCTGGTTAACATATTTCTCCACTCTGCTGAGCAGGGCTGAGCAATCACCTGAATAATGTTAATCTCTCTCATTTATCAAATGTACTTTGCTGCCATACAGTTTTTAAATACTAGGGGGTACAAATGTCACATATACACAAACAATGTGCCCTCTTCCCCATTCAGATTCAGTTCAGTTTATCTGCCAGATAAATATAAACATCAAAATCTATAAAAACCCAGGTTCTTAAAAATGTTAATAATTCTTATAATCTCATCTCATCCAAAATACTAGTTTGTACAGGTTTGTGCATTACTCATAATTCAATCTAGGACGACTTTTTTACACTGGCCAAAACCTCACTATCTCATATTCTTTAATAATCAGATAGCACTTCCTCCTTAAAGAAGGTATTAATTAGTTCAAAACAGACTCAGTTGTTTTATACTTTCAAAAACGTGTTTACTTTGTTGTTTAACAAGATATTGGATTCATATTTTCAACCTATAAACTGAGTTTATTTTCAGATTATGGAGAGTCACTTCTCAGATGACTTGATTTTTATGTGCTGTACTGTTCCCAACCAAAAAAACCCCAAAAAAACCCCACAAAAAACCAAACTAAAACAAAATTAATCACTACTACAATAAGATCATTCACATAAATCTCAATGCTTCTATAAAATCCACTTGCTCCTCTGTGTAAGAGCAGGAGAATGCCACTCACCATTGAATTAGCAGAACCAATTTATGCAGCACTTTTAATTCAAAAGTTTTATTAGGCATATATATGCTACCTGAAAGACAAACTACCTAGCTAAGAGGAAAAAAAGCTCTTTGATACTGCTGCTCTGCTCTGTGCTCATTATGTAATCCATGCCATACTTCTACAAAATAGTATTTATTGAAACAAAACACAGACTGTTTAATGGACTACACTCAGTTAAAGAGCACACTTATTTTTCTCCTCAATTCATATCATGACACATTCCAAGGGCCAGTGGTATGATAAGGATTTTTATCCCTGAGATCTGTGGCATAAATATGGGCAGGAACTTCCAGCAAGACGGTTTTTCAAACAAAATGTGCTGCCAAATTTTCTGCAGTATACACCATATATAGCATATATATCTGGTGTGTGCATATATATACCTCTGTGTGTGTGGTTTTATACATATATATACATTTTTTCAGCCTAAGAACATGCATCTTCCTCTATATCTCTGTCTCAGTCTTAGAAATATATTGACTTGATAAGGTTTTATATTTTGTTGCTTCTCTAAATTCGAGTCCAACTTCTCTTTCCTCTCATTTTCTTCCTTTTTTCTTATTATTATGCATTATTGACTTATGACTAGAAAGCAAAAATACAGATGATCCCACTTTAATTGCTTCAAAGTTAGGTTCACCATTGAATAAGTACTCTTTAACATTTTCCAAACTTTTCACTGTATTTGAAAAAGTAGAGATTAAACTATGAGTAAGCTCATTTATTATTTGGACTTTGTTATTCTCTTTCAACTCCTTAATTGTACAAGAAGAAATATTGTCTCCATATAAGTGCACAAGTGTCAGTGCTGGTTCTCTACTAAGCAAGACTTGGACCTTGTATAAATTCTTTATTAAACAGAAATCCATGTAGTTTTCCAAAGCTAAATTGATTCACATTATAAATAAAGATAAAAGTTGTTTAAAAGAATTGCTCTCTTCTGCTGTACTTTTTTAAAAGCTATTCTTTAAGAGGAAAATAAGTACATGTCATAACTGGAAAATTGTGGTTTACATACTTACTGCATCTTACAGTAGAACAAGGAGGGTTACTAGCTGTATACTATCTGCCCCTCAAAAAAGTACAGTGACAGTTTTCCTGTTGTGTCATAGTGTAAAATAACGTCTTCTATTTTTATTTTGTCCAAAGGTTTTTCCATTCTATCAATTTTTTGTCTCAAAAAGCCCCAAAACCCATGAGTTTAATCACACATTATTGTCTTTCAAGTTCAATGGAAGAGGCAGCAAATATTATTGGCAACTATGTTAATTTGAATGATTCGTGGCAAGGCAATGATTCATGTTAGTTCACTGCTGTTCTGAGACTGCAGGAGATCCACCAGTATTCCAGATTTGCTGGTTCTTAATGTTGATGGAAATTTATTGAATTCAGACTTTGGTATCAAAAACATGTCCTCTGCTGGTGGCATTTTATTTTCCCAGAAAATTTGTGAACCACTGCTAAGGTACATGTGCATGGGAGAATGATTTGGGTGTAAATCAACTGAAATATCCTTGTGAATCTTCAGCTTCACAGCTTCCTTACATAGCTTTGGGAAGTTTGGTCTCCCCCTTAGATCTTTTAGTGCTCAGTTATCAAAATACCCCTCAGAACTTTCATTGCTGGCTATGGGGAATGCTGTCTTTGACCCCAAACCAATTCTGAACAAGGTTATAATACCAAAAAGTACCATTAATAAATTTTGTGAAGTTTCACCTTTTAGAATGAAAATATCTGCATTACAGAAGATACATTGTCATATTAAAGTATTTCCAGGGTTCTGTAAATATGTTACTCACTGCTCTATAGTATTTTGTTAAGAAATAAACTGCTTGCAGCAGCAAACTACAGAGGCACCTTATGAGAGTACTTGAAGCTTCTCAACAAATATCAGAGTCTAAGCATTATTAGGAAAATTATCACTAAGGACATGTGATTATCGTACAGTCCTATAGGACTTTGTAGTCTTTCAAGATTATTTAAGACTCTTATCGATGATCTGGAAAGCAAAATGAAAAACAATGTGATGATAAATCTCTTACTGCCACGAGAACTGGAGAACTACTAAATAACAAAAAAGAAGTGACAAACTAAGAAAATCTCATCTGGCAAGTGAGGCAATTGAGTGAATTTTAAAACACATACTATAATAAAATACAGAGAAAAGTAAATTTGCAAGTCTAAATATTGTATTACATGCATATTAAAAGACAAAATATTCTGTTTCATAAATTAATTGTGGGTGTCCTGGGTAGCCAGCAGAATATGAATTACCCAGGGCAGTGTTCTAGACAAAGATTTTAATGGGATATCTTTGGGGACAGAAATAGGAATACTAAGTCAGATTAGGGGTATTATATTACTCCTAAATCGCATTCTCATTGCCTTGATTCAGGAAGGATGGCCCAGAAGTGAATTCCATTACAGTGATTAAAATGGAACCAAAAAATCCTTTTGTTTTAACTACAGAGCTCATATTTTAGTACACTCAAAAAAATGCTTGATCTCAAGAATTTATTTAACCAGCCTTATAAGCCTTGTAAATGCTTGTATGGTAAATAGAGATTTAACAGATTTGATAGGCCAAAACATATGAAAATAGGAAATAAATCATTTTTTTAATATTTAAACATTCAAAGTGAATTAAAAAATCTATTCTACCAGAATCATACATTTAAAAAATATTCAGGTTGGTTCATATAAAAATAATTTTTTAATAATAAACAATAATTATCAACAGTTGCAGTAAAGTTTTGTTTGTTTTGTTGGGGGTTTTAGGGTTTTTCATTTGGTTTGGTTTGTTTTTTTCTGTTTCAAATAGGTTTTGGTCTTAAAGCATGAATTAATTTAGAGGTTCAAGGACATGGTATGTATGAGGTTCAAGTGAAAAACTAAAATGGTCCCTTCTGCCTCTCAAAATTGTATTAATTCATATAAGTAAATCTGAAATGGCAAGTGTGTACTCTATTTTGTATTTTTCTGCTTGCAGGAAATTACAAGTGATTTAATCTCTGTTGCTGTTTAACTCGGCAGGAACACCAGATAGCCATTCACTCACTCCCCCTCAGTGGGATGAGGGAGAGAATTGGCAGAATGGTAAAACTCACGGGTTGGTATAAAAAGTGTAGTAGAACATGAAATGAATGGCAAATACTGATAGTAAGGATGATGAAAGGATGTCAAAACAAGGGATGCACAATGCAGAGTCTCACCATGCACTGACCAATGAGCTGGGCAGTGGGCCACCAGCCCCTGGCCAGCTCTCCCCCATTTATATGCTGAGTGTGATTTGGTATGGCAAGGGATGGCTCTTGGGTCATTTGGGGTCACATCTGTGTCCCCTCCCATCTTCTTGCAGAGCCCCAGCCTGCTCACTGGCTGGGCAGTAAGAGAAGACAAAAAGTCCTTGACAGAGTAAGTACTGCTCAACAACAATTAAAATATTACTGTGTTATTAACATTATTCTTGCCCTAAATCCAAAACACAGCATAATACCAGCTGCTAAGGTGAAAACTAACTATCCCCTGCGGAAACAAGGACAATGTCTAATGAATGATGAACACTGAAAGATAATAAAATTTATGTTTATACAATTGAAACTGTTGTGATAGAGAAATCTAGTATCCTATTCACTTTTTCTACATCATAAATCTTCATGGTAAATACGGATTTTCTATAAATTTTATTGTATTTCAATGAAAATATCTAAGTGCTCTACTGTAGTTCAATGTGAAGTAAGCTCAGTCACAGTGTTTTCTCTCTTTCGTTTATGTGCACATCAGAAGTACTTCTGGAGGGAATCTTAAACGAGACCAGCAGTGAATCCAATTTAGCTGATCAAGTCAAATCCGGAAGAATTATATCTAGAAATATTCCTACCTTGAACTCTTTCAAATGAGAGGAATAAACTGCTAATTTATTTACCTCTGCTTAGCTTATTTACGGAATCACTTATTGACATACTCAACTACTTAGAAATCCACATTTCCTTTGGTGACCTCTAAAAAAAGCCTATTCATACATCTGTAAGTTAGCATGTACTACAGGGTTTCATTTCCTTAACAAAACTGTGGATTTCAAATTAGAAGTCCAGTCTATATTGGAGACTGGTATTTAGATCACTACTGTGGCAATTCATAATCCCTTATGATAGTATGGGGATTTTTTTGAATAAAAAGCTGTAGCTTTTTGTGAAGTACATCAAGTCCTTTTTTTTATTTTTAAATGATATTTTCAAAAAGAGAATGATATTTCTAATCAGCTAAAGCCTTTATATCCTTGAGATGATAGACAAAGTACAAGTAATACTTCAGTGCTATGTCAAACCTACTATTTTCTGCAGAGATCCAGGGCTACAGCTCTGCGTTTCAAGTTTGAAAACTCATTCTTCTCCATAAAATCACAAATAGCCTGAAATTCTGATGGAAATAACACAATATTTCTCTCGAGTCCAAACTAACTTGGCTGAACAAAGAAAGAAATAGCCATTCATTCTGCTTACTGAACTGCAAAAATTAGAAAGGTGGCTAAATGCCAGCCCTGCACAACACAGCTTTAACCTACTCTTTGTGGTTTCTTGATATACATTTACTGCCTCAGGATGAAGTTCCTGCCTGAATAGTGGAAATAAGAATCACCCCAGTTTATTATTACTCAACTACTTCAAAATCCAGACTTTTCTTCTCAGTAGTTATTTGTGTAGCATTCAAAACCACTCAGTAAGAGAACAAAATTTTAAAAGAAAGCTAATTGCTAAATTGGATAGCACCGACCAGCAATTTTCATTGAAGGTACAATTCCTCACAGTGAGACTATGGGTTCAAGCACAAGCACACACTGTACATTTTGCTCCATCCTTAGCATGCTTCCTGGCCATCACAAAGTTGAACTGACTTAACTAGCACTCTCCTCAACAAGCTTGACCCCAGTTTGAGCTTTAGCATAGTCCTCAGACTGTTCTGAGTAGGCAGCCTGGATATGATTATTCTGCTGTAGGAAGTAGGACACGAGCACTCCCTGAACATTTCTATTTAATATAATAGATGCAGGGGTTTTTGGGATGCCTACAGTGCCAAACAAAAGAGAACTGGGCAATAAGGTACAGTGATAGATACTGAATTTCTCAGTCTTTGTAACTTACATCTGTTCACCTACCAGTTCTCCCTAAGGGGAATCACTTATTGAGAGGCTATTTGTAAGCACTAGTGGACCTTTTCAATGTGTTCTCACCCTCTTTTTAGCAAATACAGATACAGCTCCTAAATGGAGTTGTCCATTTACAAATATCCTTTTCCTAATTTGTTACTTATAGAAATCTTGCTTTGTATCTGGGTGTGCATTTTACAGCTGAAACCCACAAACTCAGGTTCCCACTTGAGTTCTGTCATGAGTTCTTTCCAGTTGTTACTGGTTCAGAGTGAATACAGGAGTAAAAGCTTGGCTCTTATCACTTGGTGCAGTCCCTGTCACCACCATTATGCACACCATCAATTTGATTTGTTTAAAAATATTTAGGTATTTCCATCCATAAAAATGCATGTCTTGCCAACGTTTCACTGCAGGTTTAAATCATCCTCACAAAATTAAGAAAATGAGTTAGACATTTATAAGATAACAAATGCAAGCAAAATTAAACCTCACAACAATAGCATGTACACTTACTTCTGTCTAGTAGTTGAAATAACAGAACAAAGTCACATTTTATATGATTAATATTTAGAGACTAATATTCTTTGTCTGTTTCACCCACCCATCCATATGCTTGTATTTTTTCTGGTCACTGTTATTTTCTATTGATCTGTCTCCTTTTATTCATTTGAAGGTTAATGGTTGTAATCCCCTCCACTAGATATTATTATATATTTTTCAGATAATTTGAAAACAATTTTATCCTTTATCTTGTCCTCATCTGAATTTTTGGACCTTTTTGTCTTCATCTGAATTTTTGGACCTTTTTGTCTTGGCAAGGGTTGATATAGATAGACATATATGACATATATTAGACAGTTTTCTTAATATCGAGTGCTTTAATGAATGATTATCTAACCAAAATTAAGAAAAAGGATTGATTTTAATAGCATGGCATACTGTGATCAGATAAAACTCATTTGAACAAACACAGCCAGGATTTTGGGTGGGGTTGAGCTTCAAAATCATACACCTCAGTGTAGATGTCAAAAAATGTACATATTTCTCTGTAAGTGAAGTGTCTTAAGGTCCTCAGTAGTAATCTGCATGTCAGAAATTTGATTCAGTTTGGTGGACATGGTTGTCTAGTGCTTTTTGATATTACCTAGAGTATCTGGGGCACTGTGCAGTGAGAGAGGAGTGACAGAGCATGTGCAGAAGAATTTGCTTCTTGAGCAACAGCTGGAGGCCAAGGAACACCGAGCAGCTGGAATGGTTCCAGGCATCTGAGCACATGCAATTGAACAATAATCCTAGTTAAAGCTGGGAGTTATTCAGCGAAGCAAAGGCTGGAGTCCAAATAGATTTATAGAAAAGAAATAACAACAAAAAGTTTTCAAAGAGGATTCTTAATTCTTTTAGCCAGGCAGTGCAATTTTTGTTTGTTTGGTAGCAACACAGCTTGTAGCACAAGGCCAGCTGGAGAAAAGCACAGCGGGACCCCAACCATTTATCTAGATACTATAGATATAAAATTCACTGTTTCTCTTTATGTTCCCTCTCTACATAAATAGCAAGAAAAAAGATCAAATTATTTGTGAGGAAATACGCTGATTACAACTTAAGAATTAAATTTTCTCAAAGAAAGTTTCAAACCAAACATTTTCAGTGGTAACAAGTAGAACTTGGAAAATCATACGGAGAATTAATCGGAATTATAGCCATTTTCAATAATCCCATGACTATCATTACACAGGACAGTTTTTCAAATAAAATATGAAACCAGTGCATACCAATGAAGCTGCAGAACAGAAGAGAATTCACCAACCTGCAAGATTCATATATATGGACATGAGTACACGATCATTAACTCATTATCATGCACTGACTTCTGCTGATAGTGACATCAATCTGTTATTAGTATGGCCATTGCTCAGAAATAAAAAATCATGACATTAGCAAAGTGTAAATATTCAATTTTATTTTTTTAAGGATAAAGTTTATTCCATGCTTCAACATGTTCATATTGAATTGCTACTGAAAAATAAACTACAAATGGGTTCTACAGCAAATTATCTGTACTACATCAGTTGTCCACCTGTGTATTTCTATCTATTTCTATTACCTGTCTATAATATCTATTCTGTGACAATTTGGAGCTTATGTCTACAAAAGTAAAACTTTGTTTTACTTCTTTGACACAGTTTTTTACTTAAGAGTTAATAATCTGTAAACCCTAGTTTCCTCTCATTATCAGTGGAAACAGAAGTCTGATGTTATAGCTGAAGTAAATTAAACATCATGACAGATAATGAAGATTGCAGACATGCTGTTTCAGCTTTAAATTTCTTCTTATACTTCACAGATCTGCAAGTGAAAGGGCATAATATTAAGCTATTTAGAAGAAGGACTTTCTGGAACACTTTTCACTTTATATATACTACTTGACATTTCTTCTGGAGGGCCATTCAGAAGACATTATAGAAAAAGCTGCATTGAAATAATCTGTGATGCCATCATGAGCAAAATTGTGACTATACTGTTAGAGGTACATTCTTATTGCTACACCATTGTGAGTGGATAATTTGATGATTTATCTAGAGAACTGACTTCAGAGAAAGAAATTCAGTAGACAGGCAGTGGAGGTGACTTACCAGCAGTGCTGACTGACACACTCACTGTTTTCCCTTATCCACCAGCAGCGTGATAAAGCTACTTTCGTCTTTTCTTGGTGACATTTCCAGCCCTCACATCAGTGGACTCGAGCAAGTGAGGAAAAGGAACAGCTGCTGTGTAAAATTCATGAAGACTAAGCTGAGAGCAAAGCCAATATTGTGTAACTTCATAAAACTAGTATGCTCCTAGATACATTTGAAAGCAAGTTAAATACAAAAATAAAATAGAAAGAAGCCTTTATTTTTGCATCAGCCGTTGCTCTGTAGATAATGCAAGTGAAAAATTGTCCCATATACTCAAAAAATTGAAACATTAAAAATGCATTTCCCTCTTCAGCAGCTGCATATATACTTTTTCCTTAAATCAGAGCATTCTAAATTGATCTAGAACATAATATATAGGTAGACTAGAATATGATTTTATAGGTAGGCACCTATAAAATTTAATGCAGAATTCAGTATGAAAAAAATCCTTCAGTATTCATTTATCTCATAACGGACCCTGGAATGTCTATAGAACAGGTTTTGTGAAGAGGGATTCTCTGTGCAAAAGTATTGTCATGTTCCATCTCCCTTCCATCCTCCCCCCACAACACACAAGATATTATGCAGAACCTCAGTATAACTAATATAACTAATAGCCAGGAATCTCCTTACATTAGTGAGACCAACTATCAATCACAAAACCATACCTCCAGTCCTGCTTTGTGACTTTGTTTGGCCCCATCCTGTAAGAGATTGCTCCAAAAGATACTCCAGAAAAAACACAGATCCAGAATCTTCTGCATTATTTACCAAGTTTTTCTTAGGGTCTTTTCATTTCCAGAATATATCATTCAGACAGAATGCCAGTATAAACTCTAGTACATCATTCATGTCACACCTAAGTCTTACACTGAAAGTTTTCCAGTTGCTGAGATTGTGTGCCAACACTCTCCATAAGGTGAGTGAATTCTTGATGAGGTTAAAACAAGTCCTTCCTGCCACACAATTTTCCCTTTGTCCCCATTCTTGAATTGTCATTTATTTTTATGATTTCTGTATAACTATACTTCTCTGGTTATATTCGAGTAGTAAGGCTGCTTTACATAAATTGAGACTTATCATATATGAAAGACTGTGTTTTTAAATCCTCTTTGCCTCCAAACTATTCTTAAAATAGTTCCCATTGCCTAGTCTTGTCAAAATGCATCATGCCTGTTTTTCAAAATCTTCAAGAGAATTAAGGCATCCTTGAAATATGAAAGTAGTGGAGGAGCAGACATGCACATTACTTGAGAACAGGTTTCTTGGTGCATAAAGAAGTGGACCATTTACAATTGGAGTCTTCTCAAAATGATTTGGTAGAGCAATCCTTTAGATCCCATTGGGTCTCTGTATTTGTGATAAGATTACAATTTTTCTCAGAAAAGCTAGCTTCAAGTTCAAGTAGCTGCTTATGCTATTTCTCCACAGCATTACTTATTCAGATGCAATCAAATACCATGGAGAATATTATAAAAAAGAAGAAGCCTTTTTTTGAAATTCCTGAGAAAGCCTGGCTCATGCATTTTGCAGCTGTAATATGTGCGCAATAGTCTAATTATAGTAATCCTAATCTATGCAGACTATGTTATTAAATGTGACATATATTTTAATTGTTGACAGATGGCTTTGAACCATGTATAAATATTTATAAAGTCACACGTATTCCTACAGCTAGCACACACAAAGGTTCCAGGTATATCAGTCTGTCTTTTCTGAATCGTTTCATACGCACATGCAAACTCAGGAATTTCCATTTTAATAACTATTTTATTGTTTAGGTTATCTCAAGACATAAAAGGACCATTTTCTTTTTAAAGTGAAATGAATATTGCATAGATTACAGACAATTTTGATTACTGTGAAAATCAGAGTACTTTTTCATCAGTATATTGTATTGTGTTAGCGCATGTGCTACCGGTTATTAAATATTGCCATTGTGCTGCTTATTCATAATCACCCACCTTCTCTCTTCACTACAGGGAAGATATCAATAGAAACCTTAAAATCTCCACAAACAGTGCATAGAAACAGGCTCAATCCAACAACATTATTCATTTACACCGAAATGTAATGCATGTCTTCTTACTTAGAACTCAGAAATCCTCACTTAAATCACATGTAGTGAAAAAGTTGGTTATTAACAAAACACTCAGAATAAATAGAAAATAAGCAACATTTACAAGAACTACCATACAGGAAATACATTATCTGAGCTCTTCAGAGATGTTCAAGGGTAGGCTTAAACTAATGAATAAGGTGAAGACTGAGGGATCCCACAAGACAGAATAATTGCTTACACATCTTTTCAGCTCTTAGGGTTGGAGTCACTTCACGTAGCTTTAGCAATCTAAACTTAGGCATCTGTCTGTGCAGAAAGACAGGCAAGTCCAGTGGGTAATTCATCTTGGCCTAAAGTTATCTGTAAGATGTTTACTGAAGTCAAAAGTCAGATTCTTTGCTGATATGCAGTTTTGCAAAAAATCCCAACCCACCAACTAACCAATCGCAACCAAACCAACAAAAACAAAACTTGTGCAGGTTTACTTTTTTTTTCCCCCACTGCAGGACATTTCTATTCACCTTTAAAACCTCCAGGCTATTTAAGTGGTACTAATTACCTTTAGAGTCACTAGAGCTTTTAGAGTTAATGAAAAGAAACAAGCATCTTCAAAAGCTTGACCTCATCCTAAAATAAATCATGCATGGAAATATGCATTACTGATTTTGGAAGAGCATTATATGGTACTACATATTCCAAAGAAAATTTTTTTTTCTGCCTGGATTCTTGCACTAAAAGCTCATTCTGGAACAAACTACTTGCCTGCAGAAAAAGGAGGGAGGATGCAGCCATTTAGAACAACAAAGTGAAAATTAGAAACCTTAGGATTTAACTTCAAAAACTGTAGCCATGAAGTAATAGGATACTAAGTACTTTCAAGAAGGTGTGATAATTTCTTCCTTGAAAGTCTGGTGAAGGGATAAATCAGCAAGGAAGGAAAGAAAATAGACATCAACCATTTGATGTCAGTCTTCCTACTGTCTCAAAGGTAGAGAAAAAGTATTTTAAAAAATTTCAGAGTAAATTATAAAGCTATTTGTTAAATTCAATTTCCTTACACTTAATTCAAATTTTTATGGGAAGTTTTTATGCATTTTTAGCATAGTGATGGCAAGCTTTCAATCTTTTCATTTTATCAAAAATATTTCACACAAAATATGCCAACAACCAAACATCAGAAATAGATGAATCAGCATTCTAAGGCTTTTATGAAATACAAAAATGTCGTGGATTCCTTTGAGATGAGACACATTTGTTGTATTTTATTTTCTCTCATACAGAGCATCTAATTGGGTAAATACTGCAAACTCTTATTCAATGCAGTTATAAATTTTTCATTTTATTAGAAGTACGAATTTCTACCATTAAAAACTTTCATACTGCTTTTTTTTTTAAAAAAAAAATCATTGTTAAAGCCAAGCATAAATATCATACTCTTTGTAAGGCACTTTGGGTGTTTTTTAATTTCTCATAATCCAATTATGTATGTGCATTTCTTAACTTCTCTGGAGATAATGTATGACAGATGGAGTCTGAATTTTGTTTCAATTGCTAGTAAAATTTATATATTGTACATAACCTGACACAGATATTGTTATTGCAATGTGTTCATTTCTGCACGGTTTTGTAATGTAAATTTATGTAGAAATGGGAATCACTAAGAGATAAGTATTAATGGCAGAAAATACAGAAAGCCTTTGATAAAATATGATCCACAATATAAAAAATGTTAAGTCTGAGGTTCATTTTCTAGAGTTTGGTGTTCCCATTTCTCTTTATATCTTTCAAAAATTGAATGTATAGTAAGTTATAATCCTAGAAGCTGTTCAAGCCAAGACTTTTACATACAATAAACTGGATATGCACACTATAAATGTTAGTAACATACAGTTGTGTTTGTAATAACAGAGCTTCAATCCATCACATATAATAAAATTTGACCCTTTTTTTTTTTTTGTTCTGGGTGGGGTGGGCTATACTGCTCTATGAATTGAAAGAAAGCAAAGCAGTTCTAGTACACTACAGAGCAATACTGGGGGCTGCCAGATCTTGTGTTCCAGCCTGGAGAAAAATTCTCCCCTAATCATGGAATCATGGAATCATGGAATGGTTTGGGCTGGGAGGGATCTTACAGGTCAGTTAGTTCCAATTCTCCTCTCATGGGCAGTGACACCTTTCACCAGAGAAAGTTGCTGAGAACCCTATCCAACCTGGACTTGAACACTTCTAAGGATAGGACATCCACCCCAAGAGGCAAAAATTATTTGTGCAAGCACAGCCTTAGGGAAGAAGATATGGCTCAGAAATCAATTTACATGCCTCACCCTATGTTAAAACTCTGTCAACAGAGAGCAGATATCACTTATTTTCTTTCCTATAATAACTTATTTATTAAGGTTATCATGCAAAAAATGAGAGACTCAGGCTGAAACCCACACCTTGTTCACAGTGAATCATATCCTTAATTTTTACCTATTACCCTAACTTTTATACTATAGTCTAGTTTCATTAAGAAAGACATGTTCTCAAGATATTCTTACAAAAAATATATCAGTGAAGAACAAGTTCTTAATATTTTATGGACACAAAGCGCTAAACAGAAATTGGAGATTTGTAACCTCTTAGTTAAAGACCTGAAAGCTATATTAACTGAAGAATAAAATTCTTCCTCCTCAAAGATCCTGTAGTTTTGATGCACAGTCACTTTCTGTATAACAAGCTGAACTAGAATTTCTCAACTTGTACTTCAATCATCAAACTATTATTTGAAGGGAAAGAAAGAAATAAGCTGCAGCTTCTTCTCTTAGATCAAAGTTTAAAGTTTGTCCTGTTTAGATTAAATTATCATCTCTGCCAATATGAAGGAGCACATAATAAAAATGGCTGGAGGGGAACCAAAATAAGCCAGATAAAGATGAGCCCCAGCCATCCCACAAAAGCTTCAACAAACGGGCTGGGGTTTATCTGTCTTCCAGATTCTATGGGGAAGGATCTCCATGGATCATTAATATACTGAAGGAGTTATTTCCTAGGAAATGGGAGACATTTCTAAGATGCAGGAGAAGAGCATTCTGAGATTGTACAAAGCTTCATATGAGATGCTTAGAGGCAGAACCAAAGATGGGGAACGGTGGAGATCAAGGGGTTCTGAGGAGGAACAAGCATGGGAAAATAAAGGGGCAAAGAGATGAAAAGGGCCAGTCAGTTTTAAGCAGAGACTTATTTGTACACTTAGCTGGCTGTGCTCTTACTATGACCTGCAGAGCCTGCCCTGTGCTCTGTTCATCTCCATCTCAAGGTGTTATTTGGGCTGTGTTGATATGTTGCATGTAGCTCTGTTGTATTTTCATACCCACTGGCTTATTGGGAATACATGCTCAGCCTTGCTACTGACTGAACCTGGGGGCACGATGTTGTCAAGCAGATTTGACAAGCCCTAATAACATTTTTGTAAGGACACCTCACCCTTGGCCCGTGTGTGTTCAGAAATCTTTGAGGATGATTGCTAAAATGGGCTTTCCAGGACAGCTGCACAGAGAGACATCGTATTTCTGTATCAATAATTTGTGCTTGTCATGAAGTTCTTCTGGGTAAGACAGCTTCACACACAGAGAAAGCTTCATTTTGGAAATTTTAGTTAGATTCTCACCTTCTGGAGTTTGGGTTTTTAGGAGTTTTTGGTGGGTTTTCTTTTTTTTCAGGGTTAGAGGAGGTCTATCTGCCCTTTAAGGAAGATGAACAGAATCCTGAAGAATGGCTGTGATCACCTGTGGTCACCAGATACCCCTATCTGGTCAGTAGGCTGTGCAAGCTCCACATTGTTAGAGCCCTGTGTATATTGGTGAATAAAAGATGGCAGTACAAAGTCAAGATATTTTAAACCTGTGAGCCACATGATTTTCCTCCTGGCTTCACCTTCATTCCACAGAGCAATTGTTTTCAATGCTTGGTGTTGAAATTCAAAATCAGACTTTTTTTTTTTTTTTTTTTTTCCCCCCACAAATAAGCCAAGGTCTCAGGCCTGAGCCTCACGATAACATGCATATACAAAATTTTATTTATGAAAAGTTCATGCAAACTGTTAACAATACTATCATATATCAAGGGCTGTAGGTTGGCTAGTGCCTGTTATTCTTCAGTATGCTTGTATTGTTTTAAACTGGTTTTGATATAAACCATCACTCCTGCTGTTCTATAGCATAAATGAAAATTAAAGTTCTAAAAGCTTTTTATTCCCTTAGAACACATTTTCACCACTGTCTTCCTACTTCCTACTAGACTATGCACTGTTTGGTACATATCACAAAATCAACACAAATTAGGGCTACTATCTGGCCAAATAAGATATAGAATGCATAACTTATTTGATATGCCATTTTGAGAAGACTGATTACCCAACTAATTAAAATATAAACATCGGCAGAGTAGATTATGTATACTATGTACACTATATGTATACTATATATACTATGTATACTATGCAGGTCCCAGAGAAACATTTGTGTTCCTGCCTATAGTTCAGCCTCACTTATCTGAAATTAACCTTTTCATAGTTCTTTTTAATATGAAAAAATCATAGATTGCATGGTTTGTTAATGCAAATTTCCTGATTTTCTTCCCTTGACTTGCAAAAACATGCACAAATTAGAGGGAAGTAATATTAGTTTTGCATATGTATATTTTACTGCATTTAAACAAAAAGCCTTTACCCTCCCAATTTATACTCACCAAACACTGTGATGATACTCACTGTAAAATACACTATTTTATATAAATCCATTCAAATACTCAGCTCCAAGGGGATAATCAGAAATGTTGCAAAAAATGCAGCTTGCAGTAGCTGTATTTTGAGATAAAATTTATTCTCAGTAGTAAAACCCATCTGCTTTCACTCTCTTGCTACTCCTATTTCCTATTATTTCATTGAGTCACTGTCTCTTTTACCAGATCACTTTTCTCTGATTCACAGCTTGCAAGCAGCATTAAGTCAGGACTCTTGAAATGAGGGCCAGCTATTATAGCAGATATATTTTCTATCAAGAGAATTCAGAGCAATATATGATCCAAGAGAACATAATTTCACCTATATAGTTTGGACACTGAGGCCTAATTTTCAGTTATTCAATTATCCTCTTTAGTTATTACAGTTCTAAGTGTTTTGTGATAATCAGCAGAAACTAATTAGACATAAAACTATAAGACATTCATTTTCAAACACTTAATTACATTGTAAATGCTGAAATTAGCAGATTACATGGGATTTTGTTTGGTTGCTTCATTAAATAATTGTTAGAGAATGCTCTAAAAGCAGTAACTTTTGCCCACCAAAGTCCATAGTAGATGCAGACTATTGAAGGAAAGACACAAATTATGTACATTTACTGTCAAACACACTGGACAGATGAACAACCACTACTTACATTCACAGAGTTGCAGAGTGATGTCAGAACTGCTTTTTATTAGTAGGAACTGCAGAGTATTCCTGGACATGAATGAATTAGCAGAAATGGGTCTAGCACATTAGCTAAGAATTTTGAACCATCATCACCACAAAAATCCCCCAAACAAACAAACAACAAACCCACAAAAACCGAACAAAAACCAACCAACCAACCACCAAACCAAAACACCACAAATGATCAACACCAAACTAGAAAAAAAAATAAAATCCTAATAGCAGCCAAATACATTGGTGGAATAATTCTTTCAATGAAGATAGAACTTCTTCAAGGCCAAATGCTCCAATATCTGAAAGAGTATATATTTTAATTTTTTTCTGTTATTTCTGTGCAGTTATCTAGCTTTAAAGTACCGCCAATTTGCTTTGCTAATATATATGTGGCAAATTACTGGTATTCAGATTTCTCTTCCTGTAACATGAAGATTATAAAAATTAAGCCAAATATATTACTATGACACGCTACTGGAAAGAAACGTATAGAGAACCTTGGCTTAACCCTTGCAAACACTCCTGTGGAGTGCAAACTACTGTGTTTATTCCAGGAGTCTGATTTAATAGCAGAAAAAGCTCCTGAGAAGCAAAACAAAATTAAAAAAAGCTGGCTGCATTCCTGCCAGGCACTTTCACAGTTCATAGACCCCCAAAACACAAATGAAATACATTAACATCCGGCAATTCTTAGATTTCAACAAAAATCTTTAACTTCACAGCTGAAAGATATAGCATAATCTAATTTTTCCTGAAACTGACTCACACTCCCAAGTCTTTCTGCAAAACAATCAGCATGCTGAGAGATTCAACAACAACAACAAAAAAAGTACAGGACTAATTTGCAGGAAATCAGGAGAAAATATTAAAGACTGCAGCTTAGTTCAGAGCTACTGTATTTTCTCTGCTTTGAAGGCAGGTCATGTAAATGAATTATTACATTCTTCTATGAGACAAAAAGAGAAAGTATAGACAGTGACAACATGTATAGAATACTATGAGAAGTTAGTGTCTGAACACTGATACTAAGCACTTGTATTATATCCTTTTCCAAATTCGAAAGAAACTTGACTACATATTGACAAATCTGAATTTTATCTGTACCAATGGAATATTAAGTAGTCTACACACTGAGGACTTATTTTAAATGCTGGCACAGATAATAAACAGAACTCTTTCAAAGACAGCCACGGAAACTATAAAATGCATTTTTCTAAAACAAATAAAACCTGAAAAATTTGTATGGCCTAGCAAAAAATGCTTGGAGGATTGAGAATAGGTGTTGTCTTGATGCCTAATTTACTTTTACTCTCAGAATTTTCTCTCAAGTCAGGGCCTTCCAAAGTTTTACTTGTGCAATTTATTTGCATTCTGAAGACCACACAAAGGTGTCCATGTCATTTAATAAACAAATTGTGGCCATTGCTCAGTTCTCAGCCATAATCATCCAGCATTTCCCCAGAACGCTGCAGAATATCCTCTAGCCTGTATCAGCTGGCAAGGGCCACTATTTCCAAGGAGGATAAAGATATTTAAATTGTAGTTGGTCTAAAGTGACACTTCAGGTGTCTCCATACAACTTCCTAGTGTGTTTACAGCCATCCAGTCTAGCGGGTTGAATACTTTGTGTATCAACATGAATCCCGTATTACAAAAGCAATATTGACAAACAGATGACTGAGATTTTCAGTAGTTATCACATAACTGTTGAAACCCAGAACTAGACTGCCCAGTTTCCAACCTCAATTTCACAGAAAAGGGGACATGTTAAATTTGAACAGCAACTCCAAGTGTAGATACTCTTTATTGTAAAAATTAGCCTCATTGAGGTTCTACTCCTAAAAAATTAAAAGCAAAGAGCTTCATATGCTTTTTTTAAAATCAATAAGAAGACTTCATCTGGTTACTGAGGCCTATGAATCAAACTTCAAATGCATGAAACAGGTGTAGTGCAACAAAGTGAAAATTTTAAGTAGAAGAACACAGTTGTTTTAAATTGTTCATGTGCTCTGTAAAAGCACATGAATGATTTCCTATGCAGAGCTCAGACTAGAAGTAATTGTCAGAAATAAAATTCAATAATACCAGAAGTATCACAGAGAGACACACAGTACATTAAAAATGCTTAACAATCTCCTCAGACAAAATTTGAAAACTGAGTTATGTGAATTTTTTCATGCAAAACACAAGGAAATAACAGGGAGCTCACTTTCAAATAAGCTTTTTTTCTCTTTTGAATTGATTGTTTAGCTCCAGGTAAGCCACAGTACAAGTCAGCTTGGAATTCAAGATTCATATTGTTCTCAGTGAAATATTTCCCAACTAGCCATTATTGCCTACAGGCATGAAGACAAAGAAATCAGCAGAGTAGAATGTATTTTTTTTTTATTAGTGAAGCTAATGCCAGGACCTTTAAACCATCTGCAATATTTAAAGAAAAAGTGTGGACAATTGGCAATTTTGCTACTGAAAAAATTATTTAGAGGAGAAACATATGTTCCAATGGCAATTTGCCCCCTGAGTGCAGAGCAAAAGAGGCAAACAACATGTAAGCTCCATAGTTACTGTTCCAGACTTCTGCATATTCTGATTTGCATTCCAAGACATTCAGTTTTGCTTTTTTTCTACACCTGCTGGTGCTCAAGGGAGCACAAGGGACAGAGTAAGCAACCAAATTGTCTTATGATGTACGCACAGTTCAAAGTGAACACACAAGGATTCCTGTGCTGATGACTGAACCAACTATCTGATCACTTGGACACATTCTGGATAAACACCCTGGAAATTAACCTGGCAAATGGAAAATTGGTTTAATGCAGACACAAATTTTAAACTTAACCTCCATCTCTGCTACTTTTACTATTTCCCAGTTCATCAGAACTTTAGGAATAACCAGTTAGAAGTACTGTATAAGGCCCAAGGTATTGGAAGAGGGCACAGGGTTTTTGTCAAGGCTGACAATTGTTTTCTACCCCATTTGGAACTGAACTCTTCTGAAGCACTGCAGTGTCCTAACTGTGATAGCTTGCCTTGCCAGCATCTTAGTTGCAATTATTTTCCTTCCTCCTCTATGTTACTGTGACTAAAAAGATAGACAGCTTCACCTGAGCTTGTGCTGAAGCCTCTTTTCACAGGGCACACGAAAAAGCGAACAGAGAAAGATCTCCCAACTGATTAAAAAATTATCTAAGAGATATGTCTATGACCTTGGCAACGCTTATTAGCTGATGACAAAGAACCAAACCTTTCTGTGAGGTTCATATTGCTTTAAGCAAGCTCTGACTCTAAGGCATAACAATTCTTTCATGGGAGTTTTTTAAACTTCTGTGTCCAGAAAAGTTTTTAAACTTTTCTGTGTCCATGAGAAAGCTGTGCCAGCCCATCAGATATGTGGGGTTTATGTACTAAAAAGTAAATAAATGGGTCAACTTTTCTGGTTGTGGCATGCGACTGTGTGGTGGTGCAAAGACTGCCTGAGGCACTGCTGAAGGTCTGCAGAGACCCAAGGAACCAAATGCAGCTGAAACATGGGACTACATAAACAAAGCTCTCCCGAGAGTGATGCAATCTTGAATGATGTATTGGAGAAAGACTGGGTTTCACATTTGGAAAAAATACACTCATGAAAACAGCATTTACACATATATTTGCCATGTTTTACAATCCTCACAGAAAACATTGATTATAAATCAAGACAATGCACTACATGTCTGAGTACAAGTCATTTAGAGGCCATCCATGTCTAAGGAAGACATCAGGAATAGCTTGTGTAGAGAACACAGCTGTTAGTTATTTAGCAAAACTGCCCTGAGATGACTGCACACCCTGATAAGGTTTACATATGACATCAGAATTTCCTTACAGTTTCTTGTACTCAGCAGGCATCATATGCAGTGCTTAAGGAAAAATATTCTTTAGAAAGGATTTCTGAAGGAAAATGTCATCAGAATTCCAGTTGCAAAAAATTTGTGGGAAAACTGCTAAGGAATATGGTACTTTTAAAATTTAATCTCTCAGTAGAATGAAAATCAATTGGGATTGCATACTCTTGACTGAAATACAAAGCTAGAAACACATATCTGTAGAAGTGACATGTGGGAGGTTCTAACGGGCAACATGCCTATATCAAAAGAGAGAGACAGGAATGTCTTCTAAGAATTTTAACACAACTATGTGAGTGCACATAGAGTACAAGAGAAATAGAGCACGGATTATTACCAGGATCACATTTTCCCTTAATGATATCTCCTAGTGCTACTGTAAGAGTAAGAGTATTGAACTCAGTGGACCCCTAATCTAGATGGAAAGGACTTTTCTGGTGCTCTTCATCATTTGACACTGAAGGAGTAGCCATTTGGGAGGAGTCAGCATAACAGAACACCCTTTACATAGGATTACCTAATATTGTATTAGTTTGTGGTGAAGGGAAAAAAAAGAAAAAAAAAACACCTTTAAAAGGTAGATGAATTGCTCTGATCTAGGCTAAAATAAGTATGATGCTATATTCTAATATATGTTTATGTTTTGCATTTGTCAGTAAAGATAGCCTATTTCTGACTAACATAACATTCTGTTTTTTAGCCTGGGGATACAAAGAGACTCACTACACTGTGTTTTTCCAAATATATACAGCATCTGATGACATAGATATCATTGAGTATAAGCACCTTACTGAGCTCCAGACATATGAATTATAAGCTCATGGGGACACAAATACAAGGCAAACATTTGCACAGAAGTGGCTCAGTAGGAATATTTGTATTTGAAATAGCTTTTGAGCATTTGGATTAAGAACCAAAGCTGAGTAGGAGGGATGAAGACAGACCAGACACGGATATCTTTCAGTAACATGCCTTGAGATGCATAACCACAGCATTTGTGAATTTACACTGGAGACTTTACTTGCTAAGAAAACTGAAAGAAAAGACCAGGTCTTAGGAATTACTTCATTTGTCATCATATTAATTTGTCCACATTCAGCTTTTAAACTGAAGTTTTAAAAAACAATAAATCTTATTGTAAAACAGTCATACTGCATTAGTTAGGAGAAATGTTTTCAAGAAAATATTATTCATTTATCTCTTCAGACACCTACAATATACAAAAAGTCTGAATTAAATACCAGAAGAAACTGAATAAGGGTTAAGTTGATTACAGTTTTAAAACAGTTAGATCCATTGGTGTTATTCTAACAAATTTCTGATTAGCCATACTGAAAAAATAGTCATATTTTATTTTCCACATGCCTGTCATTATTTAATGTAAAACAAAAATGAAGAAAAAAAGAATTCCTGCATTCCCCTGGACTGGGAGGTGCATGACAGTTCATGCATTCCCTTCTGCAAACAACAACTTCTGGATGATTCAGCTATTTGGCTGCATGACCAAGATGCTACACATGATTTAGAAGTATATATCCTAAGATATACTATTGCTAAATATAATGCAGTGCTTCAACAAGAATAAAACCTAGCAAAATGGGTCAAAATATTAAAATCCTGATCTGGGGCATTCTTTGTTATGCTGTTGGTCACTATCTTGACATACCTCTACTAAATTCAGTAACTAACAAAACAAAACCCCATGTGGATATAAAAGCAACGCTTTTGCAGCTGTATATAAACAGTGGTAATATCTGTAAGGGATGACCAAAAAATTCTGTATAGGATAACCTCTGATATTGGTTGTAATATTAAAAATGCAGACAGAACATGCTGCTAGCATTTAGGATGAAGTGCTGTTTTAAGTTCAGATAGATTTTCCAAACAGGTCTACTCCTGGGTGGTGGGCGTTGACATGCAAGACAGGAAATATAATTATGCTTTTGTTTAAATATATCTGGCATTCATAAATGAAAATATTTTCACCAACAAATATCTTGTCATTAACGTTAGAGTGGTAATTGTCAGAGGGACTAGGAATATGACTAATGGAAAGAAAGAGAGAAAAAGAGAGAGAGAGAGTGAAAGAAGAAAAGAAAGAGAAAAAAGGAAGGAAAGAAAGGAAAAAAAAGAATAAAAATGCCCCACCTGCCTTTTCCCAAAACAAAACAAACATTAATCCATATTCCACAACCAAGCTTCCATAGCTTTTAATGACACATAATGGGGTCCTCAGTCATAGAAAGACAGTCACATTTCTGTGTGGCACCAAGAACCCATTTACACTGAGGAAAGAAATCACCACCTAAAACTAAAAGTTTTTGTGCATAATAGCTTCTTATGAAAAAGACATATGACCCAATTTCATTTTGACAGAAACCATGCAGTGAAATGGCCATCTGAGGTAAAATGCTCCCATTAAAATTCATTTGTACTGTGAGCTTTAATTCTTAATAGAACCTGGGCCATACAGAATTTAGGTACAAATGCAGTTATTAACTCATGCAGAACTTAGCAAAAAGTTTTACTTACATCTTGAGTCCTTCACTCAGAGGAAGAAATTGCCTACCGTGACATTTGCTATACAACATGGCTGAAAGGTAAAATCCTTCTAGGCAGAAAAGGGAACAAGTCCAGAAGAAAACAGTAACTCAGTAGGGTTTTTTAAAAGTTTCGATTTTAAGCAGGCTGACTACATGCCCTACTATAGCAAAACACCTTTCTACATGCATAGCTACTTGAATATTTCCATCAAAGTCAATGAGACAGTTGAAGTACTTGCAGGATGAAATAAGCATTTGAACCCTTTATACCACTGAAAAAATCATCATGAGCAAAGAATAATCTAAACACTGTGAACCTTATTCTCAGTAAGTGCAAATTCCTATTATCATCTAGTTTGTTTTAACTCCATGGGCTTACATCCATTGATGATTTAGGGGCCTATAAATTGTTTAAATGCAACTTCTTGGAAGAGATGCAACCATTTCATCATTATTTTAACTCTAACAAAGTGGAAAGATAATTTAGAAAGCAATAAATAAGGCCTTGCTTACACAGTTACTTGTAATAATATTCCATTCATTTATAGCATATCAGGTAAATAATCTATTAAAAGTGAGCTAATAGATTCTGTAAATTTTATAATATAGTAAGATCAAGAAAAAGAGTTGAACTTTTTACAAATAGCCTATTACAGTTTTTCACAAAGACCCAAAAGCATTAAAGATATGAAAGATTATAAAATACAAAAATCAAAGAAAAGGGATTTGAAAATTACATTATTTAAGCATTGAAATAAATTGTGTGCAAAACCACTCTGGAGAATACAATCTGTTCTGAATTATTTTGTGATTAAATATAAGAACTGGCCTCTCCTGACATTTTAAAATGCTACTTTTAGAGTCATGTCATGCTTTAAATAATTCCAGTTTGAAATAATTGATTCATGAGCAGTTTATCTGATTTACTTCACTACCAGATGGCACAGAAATGTTCTGTGTCATGCTGTGCTACTGGATATGGCTAAAAGACTGGATTACTTTCTGCATTGCACCTGTAGGTGCTTTAAGTAATGAGAACCCTGTAAATTATCTCAATAAATTAATTTGACATTCATCTTTCAATAAACACTGTTTTTTAGACTACAGGAAAAGAAAAATGTTTCTGGATTTGTGTTAGCAGCTATGGTATAACAAGTTATCTCCTAGGTATCATGAATCTTGAACAGTCTAATTTAGTGTGATCAAATCCAGAAATGCAAGCAAAACCCTCATTAATGGTTTCCCCTATGGGATATGCAAACTCAGAAACGTGAAAAAGATTATGATATTAAAAAAAAAAGTATCTTTCTCAAATTCTGTATTTCAATATTCAAATTGAAATGAAAATTTTTCTGACATCAGTGTTTGGACCATCACAAAGTGCAATATAAAACTTTCTCTATCAAAATCAACTTCCATAGAACACATTAATGCTTTAAAATAATAACTATATCCAAAACTCTGAACACCTAAACTTCATATAGAAGCATAGAGTTAAATTCTTTCTCTTTCATTGCATAATGCCACATAAAAATTTATGAGATGAATATAGGAAACACAGAACCAGGAACTGTAACTTAGAGAAAACACACCACTTTATCTATTCAAAACATCAAAGAAACACACATCACTGAACATCTTGCTGGCAACAAGGTAAACACACTAGAATTATGCCACCAGTCACCTAAGCAGGAAAAGGATGCTGCAGCCACGAAAGTCCCCTCCTGGAAGGCTGAAAAACAAACTCGTTTGCAAAGTTGATTTACTAAAAACCCGCATTGGCATCTGCCAAAACAGAATGGCAGGAGCTTTTAAATCTAAACTGTCACACACAGATAGTGAAAGAGAAAAACTGACAAAGTGTTTATGCCCAGAGCTGTCACTGCTGTTGGGAGAGTATTCTGTTCTTTAGAAATATAACACTATTTAAAGTGTTAAATGAGCTGATAGAAGGTATGCAAAAAAATTTGAGGTAGATTGAAAATTGAGTTCTGTAATCATAACAAATATTATCTAGATCAGGTGTGGTTTGCATTCTCTGCTAACTGTTATGGGCTTGAGTTTGTGGGGGTTTTTTTTGGTTTTTTTTTTTGTTGTTTGGTTTTTTGTTTTTTT
>VXBR01008021.1:519740-545912 GCA_013400215.1 Cisticola juncidis
TTTTTTTTTTTTTACTTTTTAATCTGAAAATAAAAGCATCAACTGCAAAGAAAAATATCTTTGTTGGTTCCTCACCTATAACCTGAGAGCTGTGGAATAAGTAACAAGCTGAGACCAGGGATGGACATAAAAGATGCAAATATGGCAACCCACAACCGGATGTTTCCCAAAAAGGTAACAAGTAAAAAACAGAAGCTGGAGGCAAAGAAAGCAACAGATGGAAGTTATTCAGAGAGGAATTACCTTGTGAAAACCACATCAGGCATGAAAAATTGATACTTCACCTTTGAAGTTTGGAAATATCCGTCACTCTAGCTCAAATCAAGCAGGCAAATTTCGACTAAGGAGATCTACCAGTGGTGGAGCAGCTAGAGAGCAATGCAGGGAACAGAGAGACATGGACACACCACCTTGTAATACTGCTGACCAGACAATGAAAATGTGGCACATGGAAAGCAGGGCCTGAACCATCTTGTCAGATTCCCTGCTTGGGCATTTGCTGGGGAGGAGCCCTGGCTGGCTCCAGGGACTAGGGCACCTAGTGGTACCATTTTGGACAGACTGCTGAGGAACTTGTCAGGGGGATGGAGGAAAGCTGAAGGACTGTCACTCATTCCTTCACTACTGATGGAAAGCACACACTTCTGACACCAAAGAACGGAGAAGTAAACTCCGTGAAATGGAAATGTTAAGCACTGGAAAATGCTCTGAGGCATGTCCTCCTCTTGAAACTGCTGGAGCAACAACAAGAATAAGCAGTGATAGAAAGCACCGACAAAGTTATGATTATTATATATACATACATATTATATATATATACAACTACTTAAGAACACATTCCAGCTAGGTGTTTCAGACGCTTGCTTATATGCAAAGAGGGTAGACTTTCTCCATGTCAGTGTACATACTTATCTTCAAAAAATGGCATGATGTGCTCTCTCAGCAGTTGAACATTGTAGATCTTTATTTTTTAATAACTTAGAGAATTTTGACCTATTCTTTATCAGATAAACAAGCTGAAGAGAACAAAACTGTTTTATTTATGTTATCTACTCAGCACAGTCTGCAGACTTTTAGGGTATATTAAGACTATGTAATGTGGGAACACTTCTGATTTCCTGGACTCAAGCATTAACACCATCCATACTGCCTCTATCCCTGGGGATGAAAAGGGATGATCTGTAATGTTGGCCTCATCCTACAGGTGAAGGGAAACCTTTTTACAGCATATAAACACAGTCATTTTCTTGATTTTATTCTGCTTTTAGACAAAGGATTCTGAACCAATGCAGGTGACGCTGCTCCTGTTCATGCACAGTAACAATACCCTCAGACATGGTTTCAGTGGAGCACACTTGTGCTTACAGCCTTCCACATGCCATTGAACATGTATTTATTTTAACAACATACATACTTCTTCCAGATATCCTGCTTGAAACTGCAGATATAGTCAATTTCAGTAGAGAGTAGTTTCCATATTTCATTGGCAGATTTCAAATTTAATCTTTCTGATATGTGGATTTAGTTCAGGGATCTCCCAAGCACCATACATCAGGATTTTATTTCTATACATTACATCTTATTTTAAGCTTCAAATAATGCCTATGATTAAAAAACTGAACTTCTGACAATATGTTTCTGATTCTACTTGCTCCTTGGGGCTCTTCAACGCTGTGAGGTATAGGTCAATAGAAAGGTTCATATAATCATGTTGATCACCATTTAGAAGATCACTAAGTCTAATTCTTAAGAAATCTAAAACAATCCATTATCCAGTTGCATAACTTTTCCTCTATCAAAGTACCTTTTTCTTTCGAAACTATTTTTATTTTACTACCAGTACCTTCAAAGAAATGGTCTGTTAATTCACTTTATGTATAAAACTGCCTTGTGCAACAGATAGCACCCCTGTGAATTTTAATTGATTTAGTCTGCTGTACTACCAGAAGACTAACACTGTTATACAGATACTTTGAGCAATCCATCAGCCAGTGCTCCAAGGGAGCAGAAGCTGAGCTTTGGAACCTTTCCCCAGCACGATCACAGCTTCTGAGCTTCTGAATGAAAGAAGTTTTGTTACTGCTTCCTTCGAACAAAATTAAAAATAAAAATAAAATATAAAATACAAAATGAAAATCAAACTCCATCCCAGCTGGAGGAAAGGGAGGAGAAAAAGCCAGCAGATTATTTGGTGAGGTTCTCTCAGTTATTTTTGCTCTGAACAACATAATCACTCTCTGCATTACCATATTCACTTTACATTTTCCCATTTCAATGATTTTCAGATGGAATCACTGTCACATAAGAGCACTGGACAGAATTACTGTGTCTCTTCTGCTAGCTACCACATTACATTTATGGTTCAATATCTGGTGTTCATTTTGTTTTTCCTTTTTACATCCTTATTCTACCTTGTCTCTGATCAAAGTTATCCATATTCCTAATTACACTCAAGACTTTGCACATATTTCAAGATGGATTTTCATTTTTTATCATCAGTTTAATCTCCTAAGTGCTTATAATGTACAAGGTAGCTTCACAGTACACTTCATATGGGAATATGCATGTAGGAGTAATAACACTCTTTGAAGTGTTTTCTTCATGTTGTGTTCCAAATCTAACTCCCTATGACATGTTTGCTCCTTTAGTCTGGATTCAGGACATGAAATAGATAAGGCTATTATTAGCACAGTTTTTGAGAAATTCCTCTTATTTCATGAATAACAGTTGAAACAGTTGGGCTCAGAATGGCATTTATAAAGTTACCAGAAGTTTTATAGAATTATTTGGCTTATTCTGCTTTGTTAGCAAAACCGAAAACTTCAAGGATGAAATACCAGCATGTCAAAAATTTCAGATGCCAATCACGAAACAATCAAAAAAGCTACAAAAGCAAGGCCTGCTAGAATAAATAACTCAATAAATAAATTACATGTTTCCAAGTTTTTCTGTATATTATGAACCTACAGTAAACACTACAGTCTTCTTATGCAACACTGGTGCTCACAGCTCGTGGTTCTGGCATATTCCAAGTATATTGGTCCCAGAGCAGTTTCCCACACATAATGAAACCACAGCCTTCATGCCCTGCACTCTATAACTGCACTATGACCCTCCATTTTACAGTCTCCAACCAGGAGTATAACACCATGTCACTCCCTTTTCCTACCACTCCTTCAAACCGATACCCGATCCATGCATTTACCTTCCTGCCACCTCCTTGTTCCTGATAGCTGTAATCATGTCTGGGAAGCTATGTAATCCCACAGCCAGAAGTCAGCACCTCCAAACAGTCAGCTATTACTCTGAGATTTCTAAGTGTCAGAGATTTAGGTTTAAGAACTCCACAGAGGCAATCACTGATCTGTTAATCACTGATATCTCTATTATCTAAGGGATATAGCCTGCAACTAAGGTGAGCCTCTCCACACAGGCAGTGGAATCATATGGATTTGTTCCCCGCAATAACATCTCAAGGTTTATGTGCACTAGGACGTTTGTAGGGTGGCCAAAGCATCAGCTTTTATAAAACATTTATAAATCAGTGGTGTCATATGTTTCTGTCATTTCCTAGAATTTTTTTAATCTAATCAGGATACTGTTCCTGAGAATCAGGACCTGTCCAATCCAGAATACTGAAACCATTTGTTTGCAAGTGTTTTTTCAAGGAAATATATTTACATACATCAATTTTTTCCTAAGCTCTGGAGAGCTTAAGTTTTGGTGGTTTTTTTTGTTTTTGTTTTTGTTTTTTTTTTTGTCCTTGAAATAAAAAAATGAGATTGTGTTGTTTCATTTTCTGCCAGAAAACCCCTAAAATTTTTTAAAAGCATTAGTGAATTCCAGACAAATTTCATAGAGGGACCCGTCATCTACAATTTCCATACATATCTTTGGGAATCAGTGACAAACAGACATTTCAAAACAGAAGGGAAAGATTAGTTGTATTTGATTAACTGATTAGTTAATTAGCTGTGGAATCAGCACCTAACACTACAGATGTTAAGGGAAGGAAGTGGAAGTGTCTAGTGAACATGTGTGCACAATACACTAGTAATGTGCCCATGATGGTAATGTGCTGCAAAAATGTGACTATATTATGGATTAAAAGTTCATCTGGACCAAATAAAAAATAATCAAAGTCTCTAGCCAATCGAATGAACTAGTATAGTTTATCCCTTCCATACCTTTAAATTTGAATTTGAAATTATATATTAAGCTCTGTTGTTTGCTTTAATTTTGCCATTCAATTTAGTGTTTAGTAACTGGGAAACATCTAGAAATGGTGAAGCGAAAGCAAGACTATTGTTTGAGAAGGGGCAGATCTGGTTTTAAAAATCCAGGCGGATTACAAAGTTTTCTCAAAGAATTTTGTTATTCAAAAACTTGCTAGAATCTAGCAGGAAGAGAAATAAAACTTATATTGAGAAGCCACAATTCAAGTAAATTTTTTAAAATTTTAAAATTAGTAATACTGGTCAGTACTAAAAGAACATTTTTGTCTTGAATGAAATACAAAAGCACTCCGACTAGAAAAGGTTCACAGAGCTTTATTAGGCATTGATGCCACCTACTGGAAACCAATAAAGGCAGAACCCTCAACTCAGTGGTGCTCAAATAGCCAAAGGAAAATGAGTGAATTGCTGTGACACATAATCATTAGTCACTAAAGCCTGGTGTCAAACATGTGGAGAAGCTAACTGAAAAAATTAAAATTATGGCATTGTGTAGGTGAGTAACTAAAAAGAGTGCTTGCAAATGCTTATAACAAAACAAAGAAATCAGCCAGTTCTGAACTCTCTTCAAGTCCCACACCCAAGTCCTTTATGAAGATGTCGAAGAGAACTGGACTGAGGACGGAGCCCTGTGGGACCCCACCAGTGACTGGATGCCAGCCTGATGTCACTCCATTCCCTACAACCCTTTGTGCCCAACCTGTGAGCCAGCTCCTCACCCATTGTGACACACCCTTATTCAGCTGAGTGCTGGATATTTTGTCCATAAGGATACTGCGAGAGACATCAAAAGCTTTGCTGATGTCCAAAATTATTAGATCTATTGGCTTTCCTAGATCAAGTACATGGGTTACCCTGTTGTAGGAGGAAATCAGCTTTGACAAGCAGGGCTTTCCCCTTGTGAAGCCATGTGGATCTTGGATATTCCTAAAAGAAATAAATTTGGAGTCATTGCTTCTAAATCGTTTTTAAAATAATGGTTTCTGGGTTTGTGTATTGCACTCTTTTCAACAAAAATAAAACTTAAAAGGTCACGTTGGTTCTTATTGTCTCAACTGCTCTAACTATTACAAATAAACAAATGCAATACTCTAGACAGAAATAGAAATGGCAGAAACAAGAAAGGGCACAGATAGTGTAAGCTTGCTATAATAACTCAACAGAAATATAGAATTATAAAAACAGAAATGTAGTATAATGACAAGAAGAAATCCTGCATCAGATGCTAAGTCAATTAACAGTTAAATTTGTTTTAATATTGCTCTAGAGCTCAAAATTAAATAAAAGAGTACATTCATTGTATAATTTCTTACTAACCTCATACAGAGACTTCTTCTCAGACAAGAATTTGTTAATTTAAAACATTACATATTTCAAGAAATAAAATCTTATCCCATAGAGAACTCTTCTTGCCTTAGTCTCATAAAATTTCAGCATTTTTGCAGTGCCATTGGCAAGGGTAGCAGTAAAATGTAGGGAAAGATTTTAAAATTGATAGTATCCTGCTAAGTTATAAGCCCATTTAGTGGTTATGGCACAGGAAAAAAGCCTTACGAAAAGCTGCGCAAGACAGATATATGCTGAACCCAAAGTGCAAAACTGAGTAAATCTGGTCCTAAAACTATGCAGGATGTACTTTAAAATTACTAACTGATCTCATATATGCAGTGACAGTGCATTCCTTTCAACATAAGAGATCATGTATCCAATTTCCATAATCTTGGCATAGTTAAAGCAAGTGCAGAGCTAAAGTCCTTTTCTCTCCAGTGCTGCTTATTTCACATCAATTCTCACTGATCTCAGAAAGAATTTTAGAAATGAGTATGGCAAAGTCCAGCGTCATGTCTCCTAATATTATTTTTTCAAGTAATACAGATGAGTAGAATAGGTCTGACAAAGTACAGGTGTAGTGGACTTTGAGGAAGTAAGATCCCTGCAGTTAGGAAATCCAAGCAGATAAACAGATCTGCAAAAGGAAAAAGGATAGGAAATTTTAAACAAATAAAAATATGCAACTTTTGGAGCGGAAGAAAAGTTGACCATTCCTTGCCCTCAAGATGCAGACACTACGCTCAAACTTAGAGCTCCTCCACACAAGCACTTTCATATCCTTGGATTTTATAAACCATATGTAAAGCTTAATGCCAAACTCTTATAAAACCTTAGCTACTGGGACAAAACCACTACTAAAATAATTAAAACAATGAAGTTATTTGGATTTCACTGTGGAACTTAAAAATTAAACCCTGTGATAGTGAGCAAGTAACTACAGTGTTTAGGTAGAATGTGGACTGAGGCTCCAGACTTCTCTGAGATGAGCAGGGCACAAACAGGAAAATAAATAGGGGAGTCCCATTAAATAATTTGTTTTTATTGCAGTACAAAAAGAGAATTTTTGATGTTGAAAATTAACCTTGGTTATTTTTCACTAAGGTGTAGATTACTGATAACAACTTTAATCTTGGACATTTTATTAATTATTAATTAAATTAATTAAATATTTCTGCTCCAGTAGGTCTATATTTACCATAGGACCGCAGTACTTGGACTGAATTCTCCTTTTCAGTCCCCAACAACATCCACAGAGGTTTTTGTCACACAGCCCTGCTTTGGTGCTACTTGTATATTGTTTTCATTGAGCTTTGCTGTTCTGACAGCATGCAATTTCTAAGTCTAGCCTGCTGTCACTTTTTAATGATGCTACTCCCAAGAACCAGACATATGTTCAGTTATATTTAGAGCATAATTCAACAAAATATTTAAGTGTATGTTTAAATCTATTGCTATGAGTTATGTACTTAGATAACTTACAGGATATGGGGTTTAAAGTATTTCTCAGGTTTTATTCTTCACCTTCTATGTGAATTTTTTTTTTTAAATAAATGTGTATTCATCTTGTCCTTTCAGTTAGCACTGTTTAAAAGAAAGTGTGAAGTAGAAATACTGACTGACATACAAATCACAGCCAAAACCTGTATTTTTTAATCTGTAAGAAGTCAACATGCAAACACTGAATCACGATTAACCATAAAAAGAAGGAATATATGATTTAATCAAGTTTAAACCTTGATAACTATTAATTGCATTTTACTCACGTCTATAGGCATCATGATTGATCATTCATTTTGATACATATAACAAGGAATTAAAGAAGTTGTGTCTGGTCTCATAATCTTAAATGTTTAAACAGGTTCCTATAAAAATAATTGGAAGCATTGGTGAAATTATAGAAAAAAAATTCTTCTCAGTGTGTTCATCTGATTTATTAGGAATGAAGCTCTGGAAAAGACATCTAGAGCCAAATCCAGCAAAGGTCTCTATGCCTCCAGCAGAATCAATGCCAGCTTGGGTAACAGGGCTCTCTACACTGCTCACAACAATAATGTTTCTTTAATACTAAACATGGATATATCCTTTGGCAGAAGGTGCAGCTCATAGAGAAAATGTGCAGAGAAAAGCAGGAGTCCAAAATACCATTTTTTTAAGGATTCCATCACCAGGAATCAGAACCATTCTTTTGGACAGATAACCAAAGGTCCCACCCTCTCTTAGGCTATGACTGTGATAACACATCCTTATTGTATGCTGCTCCTCAGTCTCCTGTTGGAACTGCTTCTACTACTCAGCAAAGAGTTCAATGAGCAAGGTGAGTAAACACATGAAAAAGCCACTTTGGCAGCCTAGTAATTATGCCTGAGAAGATACTTGGCATGTGCACTTGCTATGTGTACCTGCTACAAAGGCTATGTTTTTATGTGGTGGTGTTTAAAATAAGGTTTAATCATCCCTGAAATAAAATGCCAAGTTGAGTTTATGTTATGGTCCTGATGAAATGCCCCTGTGTTAGATTTGACACCTATAATTACAGCCCAATTCATGAATGTAAAAGAGAAATTCACCTTTATTTTGTTTACTGCTTTCAATATTGAGCAATTCGGTCTAGTGGAAGGTGTCCCTGCCCATAGGAGTGGGGTTGAACTAGATGATCTTTAATGTCCCTTCCAACCCAAGTCACTATGATTCCATGATATCACCACTGTTGTTATTACAACTATCTTATGAATTAAAGATTATTGAAATGTCCCACTAATCATAAAATGATGGCTAAACCTGGTTTGTCACAGACAAATGTTCACCTTCCCATATGTTTCCTCTGCCTATTTTCATTGAAATAAAACAAGGTTTCACCTTCGTCCTTATCATTAAAACAACCCCACAGCAATTCTTCATTTCTCCTCCAGCAGTTCCCAATTCAACAGTAATGACAGATTCTCCCAACATCTCTATCACCTGCTTGTCATAATTTAGCAGACTCATAAAAAAATCCTCCCTAAAATCCCCTCAGTTTCCCCTAGCAGTACTCCTCTAGTAGTACTAGCTCCCTTTCTCCCTTTTTGGTACATGGATAAATTAAGTCAAAATCACTGCAATGATCCCACTGCTGAGTGATATCTATTCCTTTGTTGAATGTGGATGAAGAAGGGTAAAAGGCATAGAAGTTACCAGGAGCATTGGTAAACATATCACCACTGCACAGGCTTTAGTTTCTTAGGAGGCTGAAAAGATGCTCACATCTGATTAGCAAATACATCTTACTGGAGAAGACAACATTTGGATAGTCAAGTTTCTCCAGGCAAAATCTATTTCATGTGGCAAAGGTAACTGAACTCATGGTACAAACTGATTTATTCAAAATATTTTGCTGCAGTGCTGCTGGGAAAATGTTTAACATGTTAAACTAAACTACATCTATGCAGGCAAATATCTGAACTGTATATATATATATACACACACACATATATATATTTAATTCCAGCCACAATGTGTTGTATGAAACAATATTTATGTATCTTACATATACAAATGCATGTTAGTAATGCATATTCAGTTTCCACACTGCAGGGATGCACACTACAGGCAATTCAGTTTTAAAAGCAAAAAAATTAACAGATTGGCTCCCTCTTGAATCTAAAGTGGTACTCAGACATGTTAGTCAAGTTAGTAACGATGCCTGCTGTTCAAGTTCATCTTGCAATGTGGTTTTGTGGAATTTTAAACCACATCTTTCTCTCAGTTGAATAGCCAATTTCTTTATCTAGAAATAAATTAATTTTGGAGGTATTTTAGTGAGAGAAAAAAGTTTCCAAGCATTTCTCATACATAGAATATTCAAGTCCATGTGAAATGCCTCAAACAGAACACTCATCTTGTAGCAGAGGCTTTCAATTTTACTTTTTATTCTCTGTAATAGTTACAAGCCGTTTCTCCCTTCTTTTCAGTATTTGAATGGCATATTTCATTTCACACATCCATTACTTTCTGCCCAGTACTGTAATTCAGCTAAAGGAAAAAGCTTAGTATTTGAAAATGTCACCTGCCCAAAAGATATTTAGAAGTCTGTGAATGTTAACCTTTCTAACATTTGCTTAAAGCCATCTGAAATTAATTTTCCTCTCTGCCTTCCCATATCTGAATAAGGAGAAAGAACTACTCTAAGATGCCTATTTAAGCAGAAACTGATACAAGGTGTATGATCTCTGGGGAAAACAGGCCTCCTAATATATGTAAATAACTCCCATTCACATTACCATAACTGCAGAGGAACAGATTTTCTCCCAAGATTTTTATTCAGTAAATTAAATTCATGTTCACCTCTCTCAGTTCCTCTTACTTATTCTCATAAAAATTGTTTTTTCTGATGATCTGTGCACACCTTTCTCATCAGTTCACTGTACATAAAATTAAATTATTAGAGATATACAAGAGGCTTTAAATAATCTTAGTGCTGAGGATATTTGTTTTGACCATTGATTATCAATTCATCAAGCTAAGATCACTGGCAAACACATAAATCCTGAAGTAAGCTTTGAAATTATTATCAATTCAAATAAGACTTCACTGCTTAACCACAAAACATCACAGAACTGCAGAGGAAAATGCCTCAAGTTGCTGGATCATCATTAATGTGAATGTGACACTGTCTATTATATGTTTGATTGCATCCTCTCAACACAAAGTAAAATGAAGCTGCAGATCTGATTAAAAATAACACACTATGTAATCATTTCAAAGCAACACAACAGCTAAAATTGTTTGTAAAGAAAAAATAATGATCTTAAAATGATTTATGCTTGAAGCTAGTAACTTCTTGCTATTGATACAGTTTGTTCTCTATATCACAACAAGGTTTTTAAAACTATATTCCCCCAAATAAATAGTACATACTTGACACTAATAGGTCCCATTCGGATAAAACAATATGAGTTTACAGAGGCAAATCTGAATTTTTCACTTTTTTTTTCTTCCCTCTGTGATATTGAGAAAAGGAAAAGTTACACTCCTTCCTGCTGATGTGCAACCAGAGCCTCCTGCAGAAAAACTACTCTGGGCCACATAAATGGAAAATGACCATGGCAACCAGAACAAATATTAGACAGTGTGAGGCCACAATTAAGACTTATGCAAAGCCCTACTTTTTACTTTTGAAATACTTAGCTTCTCGTTTTTCTTTTAAAATCATATCTGAGCTCCATGTTGAATCCACATCATTCATTATTCATTTACAGCATTATCTTCCCAAAACATGCTAGAGCTTGATGTCTAGCATCCCATATCCAGTGTCCTACCACATCCATCTCCTTATCCCATGACAGATACATCCCAAGCCTACCCCAAGAGACAGTTTCCCTTTTGCACAGCAGAGCACTACCCTTCCTGTCAAGAATTCCCTCTATTTTTGACAGGAGGTTTGGCACAAGGGACATCTGTACCTACATGTAAGATCTTATCTTGTGCTACTGTTCCAAGAAGAACATCAATTTCAAGGCCTTAAATGAGGAAAAGCGGCTTTCACGGTCCTTCCTTAGGAGCCAATGCATATTCTTCAGCATTCCAAGAACACGTGACTAGAGAGGAAATGCTCCCCCGCTGTTGCAAACTGTCAGGTGTTCATCTCCTAACTCAATATGAACCTGCTGTTAATCAAAGTCTAAAAAAATTGTTCTTCATGACTCTGGATTTCCATGGCTTGCATGAACCACTTCCACAGCATCAGACAGCTTGGTCCAAGCTGACCTCCTCAACTCTCATTAGGGTATTTATGCACACAATCTACAACCAGATTCAAGATACCTGGTTTCCTTAAGCATTTAGGTCTTCCAACAGAGATTTGTCTGCTTCCATCATCTCCCTCAAAATCCATCAGGCTCTGTATTACTAGACTGCCAGTGTGCACCCTCCTGCTGTTTTGAGCCATATATCCTTGTCGGGATACTTGCCATTTTCAGCCACTACTGAATCCTGTGAGGCTAAAGATGGATATATACCTTCAGGCAAATTACTCTGTGCTGAAGGACTTCTATGGACAGTTTAGTAACCTGCATCCCTGAAACCACGAGGGTATCATGGTTTATTAAACCTTGGTTTATTTCTGAGAGAACTCTGAAGAACCACACCATGTACACAAGTTCAAAATACCTAGTTCAGCTTAATAAAGACTGGGGAAACTCCTGCCATCTCCCTAGTACTCAGGAAGGGAAAAAAATTAATGTCCCATGAAACATATGACTGTTGAGCCCTAGGGGCTTACACCTTCCCAGAAGACAGCCTGTCCATGCAGAGAAATATAATTGTAGGGAGAGAAAGAGATGAGCCACATTATTTTCCAGAGAAGAAAAGACAGCACAGCACATAGTATCCAAATGCCAACTGATTCACAATAAACCATTCTAAAAGGAGAGTGTATCTTAAAATGAAGGCACTAATTAATTTGTTGTTGACTTGCAGGACCAGCCAGTCTAACTGGGAAAAAAATTAAGAGAAAGGAAGGGGAAAGAAGGCACAGTCTTCCAACCTGCTGCAGACATGATACATCAGCTTGACTGCCAAAATGAGGTGACAGTATCTGCTTGTCTTGCCTCTGAAAGTCCTGAGACTTCATTTATATCTAGTTGTTTACAGGCTTTGGTAGGGCTTTGGCAATTATTTTACAGTCAAAGGCCTGACAAAAGTCGATATAGCATATCTACTTAGAAATACCAGATAGCAATTTTCAGAGGGTTTTTTTCCCTCCACCCCTAAATTTCTATGGATTTGAGTTGGAATACCTTGTCCCTTGGATAGTGGCCACCAGGGCTGAGCCTTCCAGATGTCAGGAAATAGTCAGGAAGCCTGGAGAAGCATTAGAATTCATCCTGTAGAAACCAGTCCCTTGGACCTCCATACTTGCTTCCTGCCAAAGCACTGTTAAGTAAAATTCTCCTCTGTGCCCACAATGTTGGAACTAAAGAACTAGTCCAGACTGAAGCAAGGGAAGAACACTAAAATAATTTCAGGGTGAATGACTTGAGCCCCATGTCAAGCAGAAAAGTATCCAGCAAGTATCCACCAAGTAAAGCATAAAATGATCCAGCTTAGGTAATTATTCTCAAAACTTTGGCCACTTAACCTGAAAATCCACAGAAAAGGCTGGTGTGTAAGCCTCAACTTGAGCTAAGTCTGACATCATAAGGACCCTAAAATGTAGGACTTACCAGAAAAAAAAAAAAAAAAAAAAGCAACATCTTATGAAACTTTATCTTTCCTTCCCTGCCACATTTTTTGTTCTCTCCCAATATAGCTAGCTCTTCTGAACATATTGCTAGCCTCCTTTTTTTTTTTTTTTTTTTTTTTTTTTTTAAGTGGAGTTTCAAATGATGCTGTCTAGGATAAATATTGTAATTCTGTTTCTGGTTATTTGCAAAGCAAATGGTGTTTAATCATTGCCAGAGATGATTTGACATGACATTTTCAAAACTGAATTATTGTATTTTTACACTAAAACCTGACCAGTTTTTATCTCAAATATGCAAAAGCCCATGACTGGGATGGTGATTAGGATCACAGAGTCTACACATTACAGTCTACTCTGCTTTATGTAATTAGAATTTATCACCCATTTCTCAGAGAAATGACATCCTCAGGAAGTTTCTCTTCATCAAGATCCTCTATATAACTTGCATGTATAAATTCAGTAAAAGTCTTTAACTGACACAGTATGTAAAAATTCATCCTGTCAAAATTGCTGAAGCTGTAGCTGCAAGGAACTAATAAATCACTTCCTTTATTCTTTACAAATTTGAAAAAACATCTGTAGGAACTTAAAGAGCATTAAGAGATGTATTTTTTTTTTTTTTTGATTGTTTGTATCTAGTCCCTGTAAACACATGTAGTCAAAAGTCATATAAAAAGACAGTATTTCAATATAATATTTAGAGGTACAAAAATCACCTTTGTTTGAAATAAAGACATTGGCCTTTCAATGAAATGAAAACACAGAAGTTTTAAGATAGCTCTTTAAGCAATTGTTATCTGCTCTTTGTAGACAGTTGTACTCATTATATCTGTTATGATTACTGAACTTATAAAACTTAGTTCAGATGGGACAGTTTTTTTGTCTACTGAGTAGCTTCAAGGTTTATGGCTGTATTTATCCAGCACTGGATGAAGTCTACAGGTTAAATTGTGTACGTGACACCAAGTTAATTTTTCATTTTAGAATTAGTATCCATTTTTCTCTTTCCTCCAAGACTCAAAATAAGAAAGGTGAAGACATCTGAGCTCTTGGCTTGCTCTAAAGAAAGAAAGAATATCTAAAAACTGTGGTCCCACACTGACCCTTCCTCTCTGCTTTCAGCTGTGTATTCTACATTTTGTTGATTTTGCAACTCACTGTGTCACAACACAAATTGTTTAACTGTCTATTCAGGAAAATTCAAGAGGAAAGAAAGTGATACTAATACAGATCCTTTATGCTGACACCAGTATCACAAGCACTTCAATCATTATCATCTTGCTTTGCTACTACAAATTGCCACCTTGCCTCTGACATGTCTGTGAATTCCCCAATTTTTTTTTTCCCTCACAGAGCTTGTGCAGCCAGGCAGGGAGCTGAATCTGAAAATTAACTACTGCTAAAATAAATCCTCCAAATATGTCAGGTTTGACTTGTGTTAGTTGTTGTTCCTGTTCACCACGTGGTCATGTTAACATGCCTGCAGGTGAAAAGCATCCAGCTGTGCAGGACAGGGAAGAGGAAAAACTGTCTCTCTCAGAAGCCATTTCAGTTGACAGCAACCTAAGATGTGACAGACCAATTAAAGGTGGGGTAAGAGGTATAGCAGTCATAATTTTTTAAATAATAATTATTTAGGCTACATATCCAAGAGGTGTAAGAAAATGTGGTTAGCAATCAGCCCCTCACTGCAAGCCTTAGAAAGAGCCAAATATAAGTTTCCAGTGTGAAAATCTGTTCAGTCTATTGAAAATTATATAGTTAATCATTCTGAAACACCATTATACTTATAAGATCAATTGCAACGCTTATTTTGATGACTAAATAACAGAGACTGCTATGGGCATTGGAAAACCTCTAAAAGACATCTCAAAGAATGGTAGAAGCCAAACAACCTTTTATCAATTGATTGCCTTTGCTTTGAACACTGGACTGATAACAGCAGCACCAATATGTTTAGAATGCTACCATCCTTCCTGCATTTTAATGATAAAAATAGATAACTTCAGGACACTTTGTTGTTGTTGTTGTTACATACAATTAAAAAGTTCTGAAATTACTCACTAAACTGATTTGTTCCAGAAATTCTCTCAAAGATTTTTTTCATCCAAGATACCAACAAAAAAATCTAATTTTGCATCCTTCGAAGTATACCTATTTTATGGCAAAATTTCTATCACCAGTCCTTGCCTTCAAACATTTCATATACAGCTCCCATCTGAATTTAAAGCATGTCCTTCTGACAGACCAGTCCAATGAAACTTCTTTGAATAAGAACTGTGTACTTGTGAAACAAATTTTAAATAGAAGTATTATACCTGAATAACAGTTTTAATGTGATGGGAGGTGTGTGACTTGAAAATAAAGTCAGTTTACAGTGAAAATGCTTTAAAAACTGCTGAATAAAAGAGCCTAGAAGAGTGTGCAGAGCTCTTTGAAATCTGCTTGCATGGACAAGCTGAAAGGGTCCACACAATTTTATTAAAATTTACAAGATTTTATTAAAATTAATAAAATTAACTAGCCAAAGTTCCCACCAGAACATGCAGTATAACATAAAGCTGTATGATTTCTATTATTTAGTTACCAAAAAGGAAGACAAGCATTAGAAGATGTAAGAAGTGTGTTGCCTGAATAAACAGAGACTTTCAGTCAATTATAAGATGCCCAGTCCACTTCCAGAGGTTAGGGAATTATGTTTTTTTGTTTCTAAGGATTGAACAGTGCCACTCTCATCAGAATTTTTGGGAAGAAAACATTTGCTTCTCATATGCTATTATGGTCTCATGTGGAGTGGAATGAATGGTCTGTGAGGTCTCCTAATTCAGACATCTGTTACATGTTTGTGGACTGAGGGCACCAGAACTCTATGACCCATGACACCTTCCTAACTTATATTTTGATACAGAAATGATGATCACAGTTGTATAGTCAAAGACTGAACAAATATGCAGGTAATAGTACTGAAGTTTCTGTTGATGCCAGAAAGATTCAATTTTTGTAATGTTAGCTATCAACAGGGAATGGAATAAAGTTCATATATGAAAGACCTGTAACGTTTTAAATCAGTATATATAGAAGAGATTTACTTGCAAATCATCATGGTTTAGTAAGTCAGTGCCCCCACTGAGACTACAAAACCACAGGATGCTTTCTCTCCCTCACCCTTTTTACCGCCCCCCTTCCCACTGCAGCAGGATGGAGTTGAGAACTGGAGGCACAAAAGGCAAAAATCAGGGGTTGAGATGACATCAATTTACTGGAAACCACAATGAGATAAGAAAGCAAACAGTAGCAGGAGAAATACTAGGGAAAGAAGGGAAAAGAACAAAAAGTCAAGAAACTATTCATATGGGAAAAAAACCTCCAATACCAGATAGCTTCCTCCACCATGTTTTCTTGGACTGGTAGGAACCATTCCTACATGGAAGAGAGTTCCTTTTCCCTGCCCCTGTCAACGACCTAGATGGCATAGAATAACCTCTGTGTCCTAACCATGCTCCCTTGGACTGTTGAAAAAATTGACCCTGTCCTGGCTGGAACCAGACAAAACATCTGCTCTGACTTTCAGCTTTTGTATAACATAATTGGGACACAGAAATTTGGCAAAAGAAACAAAACCAAACTTCTCACAAAATATAACTTCCTTCCACTTCTCACTTTTCAATTCATCTTTTACCATCACAAAGTCTTAGTGTTAAAGTTTATGAAAACATCGAATCACATATTCGGCATCATCACCTCTGGAACAGTGCAAATGAAATTATAAGAGAGCGATGTTGAATTATTTAAGTTGTAATCCATTTTTCATCTATGTTAGTATGCAAAAATTATTTTTACAATAGACTTTTTCATAATGAAAAAATACTTCAGTGTGAATAGGTAGGGCAACTAAAATATTATAACAGAATCACTGGGGAATCATAGTCTTTCTATTGAAGCAATTGCAGGTATTCATATCAGCTAAGCTTTATTTGGAAAACAATTTAATTTGATTGTGATATATGAAAGTGCATTACAGAACTTAACTGATATATTTACTTACAATTAAGGTGTTTAGTTCAACCCTGATAATTTAACAGGCAAATTCTCTTGACTTCATTGAGTCTGCACTAAAGGAAATAAAGGGATATAATTGGCATTTACAGGTGTGATTGCACATCTACACTTAACAACAGGAAAATTAGGCTAATTGCTAAATAATATATAGCATTTATTTGGTTACTATTAGCAATTAATTTTTTATTATTATTGTTTTAGATAAATTCTATTTTTGTCATGCCAAACTTCAGACTATAAAATACTACAATTTTGTTTTAAAATAGTAGGAATACAAAAGAAAAATAAAAAAGAAAACCTAGCAATTGAGGATGTAACTTTTCAGGATGAAACCAGCTACTTACAGCATAATTTGAACTGACCTCCTATGACCCATAGCCTTCAAACTGTTCTACAATATCAGCCTATAAATATGAAAATGTAAAATTCCTTAATCACAAAGAAGCTAAATGCAGGATGACATTAAAGAGCAGCAATTGGTGTGCTGGGGGCCAGAGAGAAATGTCACAGCTAAGCTTCTGAATTCTTACTCTTTCTCCTTACTAACTATTTTGTAACTTCACTACAGTTATGTGCTTTATCCTTGCAGACTTCTTAGTGGTTTAAAGTTCAGTTTAGATTACCACATGCTGGTACTTGTAATTGCCACGGGCTTCACATCTGTTTTAAGAGGGAAAATAGTCAGAGACCATCATGTCTCTGTGATGGCAGTGGAGGTAAAAGCGAACCTGTTGGATACTTCACAGGCCAAGCAAGCCTCACATTCCAGGTGTATGTTGGAGGAAAAGCTTCAGTTATTTCTATTGTAGAATTCTCCTGCCTGGTGTCTTTTTTAAAATCTCTGGAAAATCAAGGCAACAAAAAAAAAAAAATCAGCCATGAAAAAACTCCGTTTGCTGGTTAGGTTACAAAACTTGTTTTTTCTTTCTTTAAATGACAGCTAACAACAAATAAATCCTAACATTTCCCTTAAAAACAATTTGTGCAGTGAAGCAGCCATCTACAACAACCCCTTAGCTACAGACAGCTGGGACCCAGTCTCAGCAGTTTTAATTAATCAATTAGCAAATATTGTATAAAGTATATTAAAGAGATATCTCAAAATTAAAAGGATTGCATTTATTTGGAGGCAAAAGCTTCATATTTATCCTTAGAGAGATTTTTGCAAGTTAATACACTAAAGACACTATAAAAATCTTACAATGATAAAAAATGTAAAAAATATTGTGTCCCATATATTTGCAGGAGCTTTTTGCAAAAATGAAATCTGCTTATAAGGAAGAAATAGGCATAGCATATGGTAGCTTTCAGAATGAGCACAAGAAGAGATCACCAAGTATCTCTGGCAAAATTTCAAATACAGAGGGTCTCTCCAGAATAAATAGTCCTTCAAGACGTTTAATTCTGTGAACACTGAAGCAATAGCTAATCCTGACAAAGGGCATGTGCCTTCTGACTAGAGAAAAAAAATGAAAAAGTACTGATGTAATGCTCAAAAGAGCAAATCAAAATGTTGACAGCCACTAACTGGTCTTGACATTTTACTCCAAATTTAATAAT
This sequence comes from Cisticola juncidis, assembly GCA_013400215.1. Classification (NCBI taxonomy): domain Eukaryota; kingdom Metazoa; phylum Chordata; class Aves; order Passeriformes; family Cisticolidae; genus Cisticola; species Cisticola juncidis. The sequence goes on from VXBR01008021.1 coordinate 538,146, forward strand.
TTTGACAAACTTACAAAACTAGGTATTACATGGATTTTTCAAAATCAGACTATGGGAGCTTCAGTCCCAGTGGAAGTCAGTGGTGTGCTTTTCATTCATTTAGATAACTTTATGGAAAATCTTCCCTTAGTGTATATGTGTATTCTCCTGCTATATCTATTATTTTCTACAGTTATGGAAGAATGGTTTCGGCCATCACTCTATTCAGCATGCTGCAGCTGTAGATCACCAACAAAATTGTGTTTATATCCATTGTTTTAAAGGAAAATTAAACCTTGGTTTCATAAATAAAGGGTAGAACTGTATAATTTTATTTAAGATTTTCATGTTGTCAATTCACTGAAATCACCTGAGACAGAGAAACTGAGAGACAAATACATAGTCTTAATAAAAATAAAACAAATGTTTTTAGGATTTGAGCTCAGTATTTTCTGCAAATGAACTAAGGCATGTTGCTGTGAACAGACCTGAAATCACCATTATCAGTTCCTGAAGGTAAATGAATCTGGCAAAGGAAGAACTCCCTTCTACCCCTCTCCAAGGCCAGAGAGAACCAAGTCTTTTTTTTTTTTAAATAACATTTATACAATGTGCAAAATTCCTTTCCTGCTCTCTTAAAAATTGGCAACTTTATTCCTTTTGGTGTAGATTTTTTTTATGAGTTGTTGTAGTCCCCGTAAACTCGAAGTCAGAATGACAGCTCTTCATACCTATCTCATTGAAATGTCAATGAATCACCAAATCTTCTAACAATGATAGTTTTGACCTCAGGCTATTCCAGTTTTCTGCAGTGACCTCTTCGATGCAGCATGTTTCTTCTAGAGGCCTTGATATATAAGTAGAAGTTATAGCAGAAGCCTTCTTTTTCTCCTTAAACATTTTTTAAAAAGGACAAAAATGTAGTAAGTAAAAAGACACACTGAAAATTTGTCCATAACAGAGTGCAGTGCTTCTTTGTATTTAAGTTCCAGCCTAATTTAAAAAAAAACCAGCAAAAATCCAAATAATAATTTTAAAAATCATCAAAACAAACAAGTGAACCAACAACTCCCACAGAGGCACACTTGTAATTACATCTCTGCCCCTTTCAAGCAGTGGCATTAAAAAGGCTTATTCTACAAAATCACACTGTGTATAACAACCATTTAAGAATGATCACTTACAGTCTGTGTGGTAAGTTTGATGATATTTTCAGGTTCCTTTAATCACAAACTCCACTACAAGTATAATCCAGAAACATCAAGTTACCATTTAGCATTCAGTCTTCGCAGTAAAACCAAAGCTACAGTGAGATGAAACAATGTATGTCAGATTTTTAAGTTCAAAGGTTTTTTCAAAGGTAGACTTTACGTATCAGAACTGGAACTCTCTTATGTTACAGACATAAAAATGAAATCCATACTCTGCAAAGATCCTGCCTCAAATAGTATAAAATGTGTGCGAGAAAAAAAAATTGGAAAAAACCTCTACTGTGCACATTTCAGAAATCCTGAATTTAGACCTAATGAGATTAGGTCAGGCAAACATTTACTAGAATAGGATGTGGTGGAGTACTCTATCAGTAAATACATGTGAAATCATCCTTGCCTAAAGGACTGATCCATAAAGATGCTTAAGCATTGGTGTACTGAATTCCATGACTTCTTCCTCAACAGGCATTAGACTCTCAGGATACTGTAGAGGCTGGAAATCACCAAAACTCGCTGTGCCATAGAAATCAGCCACAAAGAAATGTTGAAGATTTATCTAAAGTGGCATCTTTTTGTAGGGTCTAGGTTCTTAAGACATGCCTGTTGCAAGGAGTCCTATCAGAATAATCTGGATTTACGTGTTTAGACTGATCTAAGCTATATTTGGGGTCTTCAAGCCTTTGTCAATGTGACCACAGAGCAGGCACAAAACCCCACAACATCCCCAAACCAAGCACACAATGGAGGTGGCAATAGCAGGCTTTGTAAAAAATTACCATAAAGTTATCATTTTAACAACTGCATTGGGCTGAACATGTCTTCATCAGTAATCTTTCACTAGTGGCTGTATGTTTTCTGCCTGTACAGGGGGAAAATGAAAGATTTTTTTAAAATTTGTGTAAAAATACTACTTCATTAAAAAAAACAATGTTTAGGGATTACCCAAATAACTCTCTATGCTGTTTAGCTCATTAGTTTATCTCTTCCTCTCATATAATTTTCTCAAATAATAACTATATCTGAACAAACAAACATTCTCCTCCCTCTATATATTTTCCTATAGAATTTCCCTTAAATGCCATTGCTGGGAGTAAATTTTCTGTTCTCTTGGAAGAAAAATCAAAATCAGTATGAAGCAACTATTTAAATGTGTTGCTTTCAATTACAGAGAGGCAGATCTCATTAGCAATTTTGAACTATTATTCAACTATGAAAGGGGAAAAAAAAGACCACCAACAAACCAGCAGTGATTCATTCTTAATATTCAAAGGTAGAGTTAGTGTGTATTCCCAAGACATCCAAGTTGGCTGATTCTCTCTTTATACCTGAAAGACAAACTGGATTTTCTTTCTTTCAGGTAAAAGGATGTCTGGGCTTTTTAAAATTCAATGTTTACTTCTAAAGAAAAAGTAATCTTTTTTCAAGATTTTTTAAAATTATGGTTAAATTATGCAACTGCTCTTTAACTAAACATGTATAGAGACAGAAGACCATTTAGTATCCTTTTACTGTTATTATTAATGGTTAAAAATTGTCTTTCTATGTGCAAGTACATTTTCTTTGCAAAAATGCATACTACACTCATAAAATTAACCATTAGCAAATGATCAGAAGGGCAATTCATTTATATAAAATTTAATATAGGATTAGAAGCATGTGTAACCTTTAAAATTTGAAAGTACATCAAATATTCATTTAAAAACACAAATAATATTATAATTTGAAAAAAGGAGTATTGAAATTTTGAGTCAGTTAATTTGATTAACATAGGGAGGATATATTATTTTTAAGGTACTGTGTGTTTAAGTACATTAAGCTAAGAAATGACAAAATATCAAATATTAAAATATTCAGTAGTCTCATTTCTTCAACTCTTCATGAACCAAAACCATGAAGAATTTCAGATGTGTTGAAGATGGTTGATCAGGGGAATTAAATGTTGAAAAATACCAAATGAAAAAAAAAAAAAAAAAGCAAGCTGCTCCTAAATCAGTTGGGATCTATATTAGCTATAAACACACAGAAAAGTGATGGTAGAGCGATTATGGATAGACTGATTCTTGAACACAAGAAGACAGACTGAATGATGGAATTGTAAGGAAATTACTAGGAAAAAATATTGCTGAAGAATCACAGAATCATGGAATGGCTGTGGTTAAAAGGGAGCACTGCAGTTCAACTGGTCCATCTCTCTGCTCAAGCAGGTGACCTATAATAGGTTTCCCAAGGACCATGTTGAGAAAATCTTTAATACCTCCAAGGATGGGAACTCTTATCACCTCCTGGGTAACCTGTGCCAGAGCTCAATCCTCACAGTACAAAGCATATCCTGATTTTAAGAGGGAAACGCCTATGTCCTCCAGATGGCAAGGGTTAAAACCAGCGACAACTGAGTGGTTATATTCACATCATAACAGAATTTCTAATTATATAGAAATTACAGGGTAAAATACAGTCGATGCTCTCTGGATGGAATGCCACTGGCATGTTTCCTTATGATCCCCCATACAACCATAAGCACCTGCTAAGGGAAATAGAATGGAGAAAAGAGCAAAGTAGAGCAAACTGTGGCCAAGGACTGGTTGAAATCCCTGCAGGGATGGGATTTCAAAGGTACTTTGCAGCAGAGAAACTGAACAGCACCTGTCAGCCAGGGAAGATAGGAGATATCTTGCTGCTGAGTTAAAGACTAAGGCGAAATCATTCTTCTCAGGTAAACTTGATACATTTTACCCTAGTCTTAATATTTATGCACACCTTCACCCCAAAGTTATCTGCCTCCAAGGTGTGACCACCCTTCACTAGGTATGCCCTCTTCATTTTTTTCTTTTTTACTCTATCTTTAAAAGCAAAGCAAGAGAAATTTACACCAATCAGCAACTATCACGGGGCTGCTTTCTGAGACCTCGCGTCTCCACGCCCGGCCAGCTCCTGAGCACCGTGACGAGAAGGGAACCGGTCCGTACGCCGCGCGAACGGTACTCGGTCCTTGTGGGTTCTTTTGTTTCAGAGATCCGTTGCAGCGATGGTAAAAGTGATGAAGCAGAGACAGGATAGGAGGTAGCTCGAGGTAGATGGTTTATTGTGGACGAGCGCGCTGTGTCCCGCGCCGCTTCTGCCTCCAAACTCCCCGAGGGGCGTTTCGGTCCAGCTATATACAGATATGGCTAGGGGAGGGTTAAAGAATCATGCAGCCAATAGGGGAAGTTTCAAGAGCCGTTACAAGAACGCGGTGCTTAGCATGTACCAACCAAGGTGGAGGGGAAAATACAAAATTCGCGGGCTTGCTATGATGGACAGGGGACGGACAGTTGCGTAACTTGCACAGGGATACACGTGGAGGGAAAGGAACAAAGGGGCACATGATAAACTTAATAAACTTAATTTTCCACACTGCCACAAGTAACAAAGGTACGCATGACTAGAGTCAGTCAAGCTCCACCTGAAAACAAAGAAATAACATAAAAGTAAGTCGAGAATGGGGGGAAAGTTAGGGGAGACTCCATCATAACTGCTGGGATCAGTCAGTGGGCTGAACCTGTCCTGTCCCCCATTGGGATGCCTGCTGGGTAAGAACCATATTCTGTGCATGCTGAGTGCTTTTATTGGGGATTAATACACAGTGCTGGTCTGCATATTGCTTTGAATATGTCTGTGCAGTCAGATGCTTTCACTGACAATCCTCAAACCTTAACCTGTCATACTTTTACAACAAAGAGTGTAGTTCTGTAAACTTTTAGTGCGAGTCCTTCAAGGTGCTGGCAGTCACTGTCAGTGAGTGATACACTTGAATAAAGTGGGAAGACCCTCTGAGGGCTCATAAAGTGATGTGTGAGGTGGTGTGTCCTGTGTGTCCCCAGGTCAAACTGCCCTCTGATCCAGCAGGACCGTTCAGGGAAGGACCTCTGACAGACTGGTTAGACACAAGACTCTTGGCTATTCTGGAGAGTTGGCAGATAAACTGAGCGTTAAGGGTCAAGGAGTTCTCCCCTTTCCTAACACAAGAACTCTGAGTTCTTTTCATCTCTGTTTTCATATGGCCTTCCCCCAGCATGCACTAATGTATGGGGTTATTCTTTGCCAGGGAGAGGGCTGTGCTTTTCCCCTTGTTAAGGGTCTGTCAGTCCATCTCTGCAGACAGCTGAGGTCCTCCAGAATGGCAGCACAAACACAATGTAAAACTTGCAATTGTCATTTAGTTGGATAGAAACAATGATCTTCAAAACAGAAAGCAAACATGCCACTGGCATAAAAAGTATTCACTGCAATCTACAGAGCAAACAAATTTTTCTGTTTAGGTATGTGGATTACACTACTCAAATAAGATCAAAGTGAGTTTTGGCCTTATCATCTCCTGCACTTTTGTTTGATTTTACATGATGGTTTTCTAGTGTTAATAACTTTGGCAAATGTCAATCCTTCAGACTAAAACTCTGCAGATTGCAGTCAATGTTGCAAATATAAATTATAAAAAATGCCCAATACCAATAGCAGATTATCACAATAAGCCTTAGAAATCATTAGGTATTTTAAAATTTAAATCACAAATACTTAACTACCTTCTAATTTTCAATTTTTCTGCAAATAATTTTGCAGGTTCTACACTGATGAAGAAAATGCTACACTTTGTACAACATCACACCTTCACCTGGCCTTTCTTTAGGCTTCCTCTCTTTCCACAGCTGGGGATGTTATGATAGCTTGGTGTGTAATAACAGAACAAAGGAAGCAGGCAATGAAAGAACATCATGTGTCTGGATCATTTTTCATGGAATGGAAAAAATGGAAAATGAGAAGAACCATACTGCTCCATTTCAGCATTTTTACCTCTTTTTTTTTTGGTCAAAACCCTGCATTGCTCCTAAAAGATGAGTTTCACTCTATAGGTGATTTGCTTTTTTCTACAAAGTGAGGTTAAAAAAAAACACAAAAAAAGGATGTTCAAAGAGTGTTTACCTCTCGACAGTTTAGAGGCCTTGTTCAGATTTCTAAGATCTACTGTGATTTGATGACAAAGGTCATTTGAGGCCCTGATAACTCCTAGATACAGAGTGCTCCAAGTGAAAAGGGAGTGAGAGCATCTGTGGCCTTTGTTTCACCTGATACAAAGCATTTGTTCTGTCCTGCAATGTCCTTACAGCCACTCAGCAGCAGATTACTTTTCTCACACTACTCTTCCAGAGATCTGCTTCTCCTCCATCAATCTCACCTCAAACTGAGATTCCTCTCTATAACTATTCCTCTGCTTCACAGCTCGCTCATTAACTTTGAAATCATTTAGCAAAACCTATGTCTTTAGAGCATGTGGAGAGGGCCTACCATCTATTTCTGTCACATATGTAGCTCACTGCATGAGAGGCTAAAAGGAGACAGAGAATCCAACATTGTTAATCTGAGGTGATTTCAAGGAAATTACAAATGGAGCTGGTTTTGTTTCCTTTTTCAAAAAATGTTGCAAAGAAACTTTTTCAAGAACTGAAAAAGCAAGGTAATTCAGGCTTGACACCTTAATTGCAAATAGCAGCCTGCCAAAGTGCCATAAAGACAAGTGGTGTCTGCAAATACGGGATTTAATGTGGCAATTTGTTTGGATGGAGATTTGTCAAGATTAGAAGTAAAAGTTACACATAATTTCTCCTTGGAAACAAGTAATAGGCAACTTAGCTGTAATCGTGTCTTCTTCATATCTCCCCTGTCATCAGTGAGTTGTGCACATCCCAGATAACGCCTCATGATTCTGATTCTGTGACTATGTAGATCTCCATCTACAGTCTAGATTAATGTTTCCCTACTTCCCAATACATTTCTAGTATATATTACTCAGTACAAGATGCTAATCTTGGACAATAACTTATTTCCTGTTAGACAGCATTTCAAAATGTCCACAGTAGCATTCAAAACTGACTATTTGCTGCTCATGTGGTTTGGAGTTTATCTTTTTTTTTTAGAAGATATATAAGCAGGTGAATATGCACCACTTTTTTTACATACTTATTGAGGACGTACATAATTTGCCTGAAAGTCTCATTCCACTCCTTGAAACACACAGAACGTTCTTTGGAGAGGTATCAAGTGTTGATAGCTACCATCTACCTCAGCCATCAAGGATTATTATAGTGTATAAAATCCAGGAAGTTGTCACAGACATTGTCAATGAGGAAAGAACACAATATTGAAAAGCACTCGTGTGGAAGGCAGAGGGAAACTTAACGCTATAGCTGGTTACATTTAGCTCTGAACTGTGCTGTAAAAAACATCACAAAAGAAGCAGCAAAAGGCTCTGCATGAGATGCTTTAATCCTTTAGACCTGAGGTGAAGAATGAGCTCAAGCACTCCTTACTCAAGAGGGTTAGTAAACACACTGATAAATCTCCATCAGACACACAGATTTCAAGTAAAACTGGTGGGGAAACCAGATTACTTGGCACTGGGTTATTTGGCTCTCCAGCAATATCACAAAAAAAGCCATTGCACAGTGATGGAACCTTTTCCTTCTTTTTAAACCAAATAAAAATTTTATATTATAATAATTTGTATCCTAATCTGAAGATTATATTAAAAACAAAAAAAAAAAAA